>JAPYYQ010000187.1:0-205237 GCA_030522585.1 Anagyrus pseudococci | reverse complement strand
TTTATTAAATTCCGAGTAAGTATCAACTTTCCTACAAATTATAGTAATTTTTGCTAGAATTAAAATAATTTTTACTGAGCGATTTTTCTCAGTGTATATACTCGCCACACAGCGCGCGCCGCACGGCGAGAAACAAGTTTGTAAATACATTTATCTTTTCGCCGCGACGGATTAAACAAACAAATGTTTGTTCTGTTGTTTTTTTCTCTTTCTTTCTTTTTTTTTGTTTATGCGTTTTTGATGGGCTATTCGGTGTGACACACGCCGCGTTGGTTCGTCGTAATCACGTTTAATGTAACAATGTAAAATTTATCGTCATTTTTGTAATTTTTTGCAATTCCAACGGACTGGTTAGCAAGGTTTTGATATGTTAAAAAAAGGTTTATAAATTTATATCCTTATAAAGGAGATTTTATTATAACATCGAAAAGAATCGGCGTTATCCCGATGGTATTTAATTGGGCAAAATTGAAAATCGAACGTTCGCCCAAGTAAATCGATTCGTTTAACGAACTTAACTCCCAAGGACATAGTCATAAACTAATGAAACATAAGTTTTCCAGCTTAACATTACTTCGAACAATACCTGTACAGCTGGCCTGCTCGGATCACCGGGATCGTCGACAAAGTGCCGTGGACAAAAGCTCTTGCAGTAGCCGGCGTCGACCTGTATCACTTGTCCGCTGATGCCTGGCGAAATAATTAAACAAAATTTCCACATTTTCCGTTTTCACACCAATCAAAAACTCCATTATGTACCGCGTTAACATTTAATCTTTCCTGCGTGCCCATAAACGATCAAGCCAGTAGGGGTTACGTCCTTTTACGGCCGATATGGACGCTGGTCGAGAGACGAAGGAGGCCCCTCGATGAATCATATCGAGCGAAATAAAAGCAAACGAACGAAAAACAAAAAAAGAAAAAGAACCGAGGAGGGGGGGGGCGGAGAGAGAAAGATCCATATAGCACACAGTCTCAGGGTCTTTATTTTCGGTCGTCCGCGTGCTTGGAATGCGCGGCAATCACGTGTTGTCCACTCACGCACCGTCCAAATGTCCAACGGCCGTAGGAGAGTCCTATCCCTTGTAAATCCATCCCTGCCCGCCGGACATTGCGTTTAGGGTCAGAGTATATACATTTAGTTCATCAAGCTCTCTCGTACCTCTCTCTCTTCGGGTATAATACAGCCAATGAGCTCGTGATATATATACCTTCCCTCTTGACCGACTACCGCCTCCCCCCCCGCGTGTATTATTTGCAGCCTGACACTGCCTCAATTGACAGATCGATTTTCTCTTCGTTGTCACATCCGCTGGATCTCCCTTAGTGTACACCAAAAGCGGACTGGCCCGTCGTTCTTTCTTTCCTTTTCTATTTTGTTTTTATTCACGGATGTTCTTATTATTATTCACACTTACCGTGGCCGACGTCAATGATTTTCGGCTGTCTCGTACAGCAGACGTGCCTCTTTGCGTCCGCTGGCGTCGTAAGCTCCGGCTTCGCTTTCTTATCGGCCTTCGCTACAATATACAAGAAATAACGAAAAAGTTGAATTTTGTTTCTCGTTTAAAACGATCTCGAACTCGCGATCGTAAGCTCGTGCTCTCCAGCGAGCTGTTTTAGCGCGAATTAAAATGCTTTATTTACCGATAATGTATACGAAATCTTGTGTGTGAATGATATAACGAGCGAGAAAGAGAAAAAGGGGTAAAGTAGAGGAAAAAAAAGCAGCGATTACACTATATAAGCAAGGAAAAAAGACGCACTGACAAACAAGCGATTGCAAGTATATGATGCGCATAAAAAAAGAATCAAAGATATATTTTTCAATTACCTGCGCCAATGATAATGGCGATGGCGAGAAAGCCCGCGCAGCGGTAGTAGCTTCGAAGCGCGCCGAGTCGCGCCATATTACGGCAAGAGAGAGAGAGAGAGAAAGAGCTTTCGCCCCGCGGGCACTGGTTTACAGGATAGACGTGTCTCTCGGTGCGCGCGTCAACGACGCACAACGGAGTGCCTGGGTGTATGTCATATATGCGCCATCGAACGCTTGTCCCAGCGGAGAGCGAGAGAGAGATGAGTTATACACGTCCGTCCGTCAACTCTCCCCCTCGGTGTGCGACGTGGGTGCGCTTTATATTTTCCGACGGTACATCGCCGCTCAATTGGCCCGAGAGAGCCGATTAACGCAGGCAGAGGCTATATACAGCGCAATAACGCGCTCCCCGCGCGGTAAGTGTACTAGACGGGCTCTCCTCCCCGGGCGAAAGAGTTTGTCCTCCGCATATGAGAGAGGTAGAAATATGAGTGCCCGTATGCGAATATAAAGTATATAGATCACAGCCGGACGATGGGAGATCGATCGATCGCTCGGACCCCGGTCTTGTCCATCATACGCGCAAATGAATACTAAGGGGGGGCCTTAGACTCCAAACTACACCGAGAGTGTATACCCTTTTCCCCCGCCACTTGACACACGCACACCGCTTGTTTTTCCTCTCGTCTTGCTTTTGACGCACGCCAATCTTGAGTGACAGAGAGAGAAGCTCCGTCAGTCAAAGAGACACGCGCACGCGTGTGTTATGTGTCTCTCTCTCTCTCTCTGTATCGCTTAGCCGCCCTTTAGCGACTCGACTTGGACTATCGGTAAGGCGCCGATATCGCGCTTATCGGCACAACTGCAGCCACGCCAACGACTGCTTTGGCTATATATATCGAATGCCCGACCGGAAAACAAGCTTTTTTCCTTTTTTTCTTTTTTTTAAATAATTTCTACAAGTGTATTCGAGTATCGATCTTACTATTTTAGAGTATACAGGGCAAGTATGTATGGAGAGAAGCGCGGGGGGGATCGGTAAGAAGGGATCCGATTTTACATCGCTCGTAATGCAGTTACATGCGTGTGTACACTGCGATTGGCGTATACGACATTGCTCTCGATGCGCTTGATTATTCATTTATATTTTCCCTGTTCAACTTGGCGCCGGAGCGTAATTGAATGCTCTCTTGTTTATCCGGGGGGAGGGGGACGAGAGAGAGTGAGTTCCGTGCGGCGCGCGGGCGGGTCAATAAATATAGAAGCGCAAAAAAGCGCGCTGCTGGCCCCCGCGCGTTATATTATATTTTGTTCTCGATAAATATACGCGCCGATGTCATATGTACGCTGTGTTTACGTGAGCGCGCGCGGCGCTGGCGGGGCTCTTATGGATAAGATTAAACGCCCGACTATGCGCTCATCGCCAATTATTAAAAATTATAATGCGCCTGCTTATAAAGCGAGATACCTCGGACTTTCGGATGAAAACTCTCTCTCTCTCTCTCATCGAGTAGACCCCCCCTTCTTTACCCCCTCGACGAACAGACACGTATATATACGTGCGATGCGTTAACGGGCTATTAAGAGCCGATATTGTAATACATCTATACACGAAATTCCATAGCTGAGAATGACTCTCTCGCTCATTTATCCGGATTAACGTTATTTTTTTTTCTTCTCCTTCTTTTTTATTTCGATGAAAAGCTCGATTTAGCGATCGCGTGTTATTAGCGTTTTTTAACGCCAATGTGACCCAGATTATGATTCATATTATATTGATGCCTGGGCGAAGAAAAAAAGAAATGATCGGTCTTATTCACCTAAAATATTTTTCACGTGAATCGGATAAACAGGCAATTTAAGATGAAAAGAAAAATAATAAATTTCCAAGATTTGGCTCTCTCTCTCTCTCTCTCTCTCTCTCTCTCTCTATTTGTTTTTAACATATGAAGTCAGCTTAGGAATGCCAGACATTTTTCCAAGAATGTCTTGATATCGAGAGATATTTTTAATAAAATTACTATATTGGAGTATATTGAAATGATCGGATTATTCATATTTTAATGTAACACCCCGATAGTATTAGCTTACTATTAGCGTTTTTTGTGCAATAATGAAAATTTGATTTTTTTTTATCCGACTGTTTCTTTGTTGGGTTGGGTTCATCAGAATCTTTTTTTTTGTTATCATTAACAAACATTACGTTCTAAATTATAAACTATAGTAAATAGATCAGCTTAAAATTATAGAAGAAAATATTTTGAAAAAATACTTGTCCGAGTATTTTACATTATGATATAAATATAATCCATTTCAGGTGTTAATTAAAACTAAAATAAAAAGTACGAATCGAACGCTCGATTACAAAGGCAATACCAAAAATTCGCGCCAAAGAATACGTCAAAGAATGGCCGCCGTGAAAAAATGGCAGAAACTGTCCAACTCTCCGCGGTGTAGCTCTACATTTCTAAAAATAACGATGATGTAGTTGTCGCTTCCACGTGCGTCTGGTAGTTTGTCAACAAAGAATTTTTCCAGCTGCTTTTACTTTACAAAGTAGCGCAAATTTTGCGCCGACAGGTGGAAATCGTTGAGAATTCATGAATTTTATGTATCGCAAATATTACGTGAGTATGGAATAAGGTTAATTTTTAGGATTTACGTGAAAATGTAGCAGTGCTTTTAAAATGATTTACGAAATATATTGGAATAAGGGTTGAATTTTTTAAATTTAATTTTAACGAAATTTGAATTTAATTTTATAAGGCGTAGTTATATTTATAAATGAAGCGAGCCAATTGTATAAGCTTTTGATTTTGAATCTTGATAATATTGAAATTATATACTTAATCTTACAGATAATTATTATTAAGTACATGAAATGCTAATTTATTGTAAAATTGATAACAGTAAAGTTTTTAACCTATACCTGAAATTTCACGTTTTTAAATGCTACACTTATATTTTTAATATTATTTTATGTATCATTTGTATTTTTTACATTATTAAAATTAAAATAGGAAGAAAGTTACAATAAAGTAAAATTCTTATTCTATTTAATAGAAATTTTATGATAACTTTTTTTAAACAATTTTATTTCAATTTAAGAATGTCACCTCCAAAAACAAGAAAAAGTTTATCCGCTTGTCCATGGGTTACATGTGATAAATGTCAGGCTACATTATCGCAGAAGGATGTAACGGTTCATGAACAGTATTGTCCTCCTACAGAATCTCTTGGACATGACTATATTAAAGATGGAGTTCTTTATAGTACAATAGAAGTTTACAAATCTTCAGGTAATTGCTTATAAAGTTTATGTTACTAGAGAAACATTAATATCAAATAAATTTTTCAGATTTTCCAAAACATATAAGTGTAAAAGAAGCACACAATATGGTATTCTTATCTGAATCTGTCATGCATTTTCAATTATGTGATATTTCCATTGGTAGTCCAGTAGTTATTTCCAATAAAGATAATGTGGTAGTAAAAACAGCTTGGCCATTAAATGACAAAAGTTTAACATCCGTACATTTGACTAAAAATGGTAATTGTTCAATTATTCTCATGTTTATACATTGTTATTAGTTATAAAATAATGATGAATATAATCAATTTAGCAATGGAGCTAGACAAACTTGAGGGTTCAATAAAACTAGAAAAGCTCAAAGCAATTCCTGCTATCGCTCATCAAGTAACCATTGAGCCTGTTGGCAGAAGTTGTAATGAAAATATAACACCAGAGTTAAATGTGTTAATAAAAAATTCAAATCATGATAAAATATTTTGTGTTGGAAACAGAATAAGCATACCATACTATGGAAGGAAACTGATATATAAAATTACTAATGTAAAGACTGAGGAAGAAATATATGAGAAATTTTCAAATATGGACATATCCAAAGATGAAAGTGCCAAGAAAATATTCCTAGTACGCTATTCAACAAAGTGGATCATTGACAACCTTGAGATGAAAAGCAAAAAACCGAAGCCAAATCGATTCCAGCTGGATTGTATAGGCGGCTACACAAGCCTAATCGAAGACTTGAGAGACATTTTGAACATTGGACTTGGCAAATACGGGAATCTGGAAAACTTCCACATTAGCAGAGGTATATTATTGTATGGTCCGTCAGGAGTAGGAAAGTCTATGCTAACCGAAGCCCTACTTACGTCACTCGAAGTCAACGTGGTCAGTCTTAACTCTTCCGACGTTTACAGCCGAGGCTCACGGGAAATCGAGTCAGTGCTGAACAACTCGTTAGAGGAAGCCCTAGATAACGGCCCGTCGGTCATCGTGATCGAGGATGTCGAGAGCCTATGCCCAAGGCGAACGAGCTCGTCGACCGAGGCGGAGAAGCGAGTACTGGTGAGTCTAACTTCGCTGCTCGACAGTCTATCCGGCGAGTCGGGCGTGATGGTGCTGGCGTTGACCTCGAGACCGGACGCCTTGGAGGGGTCGCTGCGCCGACCGGGCCGCCTGGAGCGGGAGTTCGAGATGCCGGTGCCGACGAGCCAGATCCGCCTGGAGATCCTGCGCAAGCTACTAGAGCGCACGAATCACAATCTGAAGGCAGAGGAGCTGGAGGGCTTGGCGCACGAGACCCACGGCTACGTCGGTGCCGATCTGCACGGCCTCTGCTCCGAGGCGGCCATGTGCGCGTTGAAGCGCAGCATCCGCGCCGCCCAGCCCCCGGGGCAGGCGGAGGTGACGCGCGACGACTTCGAGCGAGCCCTGAGCGTCGTCGGGCCCTCGGCTATCAAGGAGCTCCTCATAGACGTGCCGAACGTCAAGTGGTCCGACATCGGCGGTCAGCACGAGCTCAAGCTCAAGCTCCGGCAGTCGGTCGAGTGGCCGCTCCTGCACGCCGACAGCTTCAAGACCATCGGTATCCAGCCGCCGAGGGGCGTTCTCATGTACGGCCCGCCTGGCTGCTCCAAGACTATGATCGCCAAGGCCCTCGCCACCGAGAGCAAGCTCAACTTCCTCAACATTAAGGTAAGCGAGTCGTATATTTATCTGCCTTCGATGTACAACAAATCGGTCGATTTACGTTGCAGGGCCCGGAGCTGTTCTCCAAGTGGGTAGGCGACTCGGAGAAGGCCGTTAGAGAGCTGTTCAAGAAGGCGCGACAGGTCGCACCCTCGATCATTTTTATCGACGAGATCGACGCTCTGGGTATGGAGAGAAGTACGTCGGCCAAGAGCGGCGGTAACAGCGTGCAGGAGCGCGTGCTCACGCAACTGCTTACCGAACTCGATGGAGTCTCTGCTCGCGGCAACGTTACCCTTGTCGCTGCGACCAATCGGCCTGATAGAATGGACAAGGTCATTATTAAACGTTAATTAATTGCGCGAATTGTCGATGTTAAATTATGATTATTGTCGTTTGTAGGCGTTGCTGCGACCAGGTCGCTTCGACCGATTGATTTACGTACCTCTGCCGGACGCTCTTACGCGCCAGGAGATCTTCGAGGTAAACTTTCGAAAAATGTCGATAAAAGAGGAGGAAGTCGTCGTGCAAGATCTGGTCGAGCTCACCGAGGGCTACTCGGGTGCCGAGATACAGGCTATCTGCAACGAGGCTGGTATGAAGGCTTTGGAAGAGGATCCCAATGCCAAGTGGGTTACCAAGGAGCACTTCAAGATTGCCTTGTCCCTTGTTTGCCCAAGAACTCATCCGGACTTGATTAAAGTCTACGAGAATTTTGCGAAAAACAAAAGCTATTAGGGATCAATCGAGTGAACGGAGTGTTATAATTATAGAGCGTGCATTGTTGCGCAGCGACGATCCCTTCACTTGTTCGCAACGTCAAGGAGATAGAGTTTATATATATTTTTGAAGTTTGTTGATTAATTATAAAAACAAAGGAGTTGTAGAAATAAAATTTTTGTACAAGACCTTTCTCTCTCTCTCTGCTCGACTTGATAAATTTTAGTTTGTTAACCGGCAATAGGCTAATAAATTTTGGTGAAGCTCATTTTTCGAAGGCGATCAATAAAAAAACGATGTCGATATTGGTCAAAGACTGCTGCAAAAGTATCGACGTTTGCTGCCTGCGTCGGAAAAATATCAAGTACACACGTCCGAGATTCTGTAGCATTCAAACGCAGTCTCGATTGAAATAATTGTAATTTTGAACATTTTTCTGTCGCGCAGGTGTTGTAGCACGAGCAATCATTGTCCCATCGTTAAGTTCAAGTGCTCGAGCGGCTGCGGAAGCGTAACGGCAGCGCGTTTGCCGTCGAAGCCCTGCTGCAGATTCAGCAACACCCCGACCAATACCAAGCTTTGCTACATTTACGATCCGTCACCCGATTACGTTTGCTGCAAAGAATCTTGCTAAGAAACAGTCAAAGGAGAAAGAAAAACAGGGGGGCGGGCTAAAGGGCCAGTCGCTTGAACGTAGCCGGACAAATTTAGCGAAACAAAAGACTCTTAACTTCGCTTCGGTAATCCGTGAAATTTTTTCAGTTGACATCCTAACTTTCGGCAGTACACAACCTTCGGCATACACATTCTAAATTTTCCGTCTAATCTTTCTCAAAATTCAATCAATCAAGTTTGTCAACTCAAACCCTCTTGAAGACAACCAACATTTTCGGCAGGTACCACATCTAAATTTTCCGTTGAAAGAACAATTCAAGAAACAGCAAAGCAAAAGTAACTAACTAAAAAGAAAAATGTCGGTCTGCGTCAAATGCCCAAAACCCAAATGCGGCAAGGTCGTAGTGAATAGGTATTTATGAAGACTTTTAAGTCGAAGCCTTAACTCTTTGCCGCGCGATCATCTCGTTAAATTATCCCAAAATTTTCAGATCCAACTGTTGGCCACCGATGTGTTACCAGCCTTGCGTGCCAAGTTGCGCTTATCCTTCCTGCGCCGTGTAAGTACTCGCCGTTGATTTTTCCACCCGAAAAAGCCCGCGATGAGAAGGAGAGAAAAAAAAAGCAATTTCGTATCAACATTATCGCGTGTATTTTAGCAAATGCGTGTCTTGCCCAACTACGACCTTGATGCAATGCAAAACCATCCAAGGCGGCTTACTTTGCACCAGCATCGTTAGCGTACCTTGCGCTCCGCCCACTTGCTGCCCCGTCACGCCAGTTTATTGCTATCCATCCTGCTACAACTGCTGATAACGCGCAGCCCCGAGATTTAAACTATGAAAATCATAACCAATACCAATAAAAATTGATCGACATTTTCACGATATTTCCCTGCTCACGATTTTTTTTCTTCATTATCCAATTTTTTTTTTTTTAAATGTCCTACTACAAACATTGTACCAATGCTCGATTGGTCGATTTTACTGAATGGCCCACGTCAATTCATTGGTTTGTACTTGACAAGAAGCTGAGGAGTGGGGATGGACGAAAGGACGACCACGTGCTTTTCACTGTTTGTTTACATTCAATAAGCGTACAAGTAAATTAAGTTTCACGCGTAATATTATGCTTAATTGTGAATGGAAAAATAATTATCATCAAAATGGAGGTACTGTGGAATCAAATAAATCTTCAACGACCACCTTACAGACCGTGGGACGTGCCTGTCAATGAATTTGGTAAATGTTATTTCAAATTAACCTATCTGATTGTCTAATTTATCGTTATGGCAATCATTAAATATTGTAAACAGAAATTTTATAAACAAATAACTAGATGTCTCATAGTTTCTGTTTAATTTAATGTTAATAAACATTTTATGAAAAAAGATATACAAAGATAACCTATAAATTGTTATCGATGAGATGTAGTAATTCGACTCTGCTTTTTATTTTTAATTTAGATGCAAAACAGTTTACTCAGGCAATAGATGTAATACTGCAAGACTTTGAAACTTTTAATGTACTTCATGCAGAGGCAGCACTTTTAAGTAGATTGATTTATCGCATGAAAAGTAAATTTAGAAGCGATAAAGGTTTAAAACACATGGAAAAAGTCAACAGAGCATTATTGAATTATTTAAATATGTCGCTGTACAATGAATACAAACTACTGAAAGAATATACAGAAGTTAGTACTGGAATGGTTAGTTTGCCACCGCGCCAAACACTAGAATATGTTCTAGTAAGAACTCAAGGTTTTGCTAAACTTTTTTGTAGAATTGAATCAATGTCTGTGATAGCTGGGAATTTTCTTAAATCCAGATTACATATTGGCCAATCTTGGACTGTTGCCACAATAGCTTATGGAATTATAAGTAGAATATGGTAATATATTTTTTTTTATATTTTTGAAGTAAAAAGTTTGGATCTATTATGATTATTAATTTTTTTTTTTAAATTTTAGGGTTTTGTCAAGACATGTTATAAAAAGATCGTGCATGTGGTATGATATACTTTATAACTATAGCAAGATCTTTAAAATTGTTGGAATAGCATGGTTACCAGAGAGTTACAACTTACCTGAAAGCCTTTCTCAGTGGCTTGATTTATCATGGTTTAATGAAGATCTGGAAAAGTACTTGATTTTTTATTCTATGCTTTATTAAAAATTAAATTAGAAATATAATTTTAATACATAAAATAACATTAAATCTAAATTACTGCATGTAATAAATTTACAAATAAACATTCTTGTTCTAGGATACCATTAAAATATCATGTAGAACAACCAATTTTTAATTTGGACGAAAAGAACAAAGATGAATTAAATAAAAGTATAGACAATTTAATTGAAAACACAATAAAAACTGAAGTTCAGAAATCTTTGACACAACAAAATCAAACTCTTACTTTACAAAATGCTCAAGATAGTGATTTGGGAAGTAAGTTATAAAAAATTTTAGGGATAATGTTAAATTTTATGTCTTATTAATATGCTAAACTGTTTCTTGTTTTTCAGGACCAATATCCCGAGATCATTTTGAAAAATCTTGTGAAAATATCGAAATAAGAACTAAAAAAGTGGTAGAAAGTGAAGTTAAAATCAAAAAAGAAAAATCTAAAACAGAATTAAGCATTAAAACTGAAAAAGACTTAATAAGTTTACTTACAGCAAATAGTTTTCCTGGACTTGATAAACTTCAGTGGAATATTTTAAGAAATAATATTAAAAAGTTTTTACTCAAATTGACAAAAAATAATACAGTTGATGTAGACAAGAAAATGTGTAAAAAAGTTGTTAAGTATGTGGACAAATGGATGAGTGCCTTGTGAAGTTTTGTATATTTGTAAATATCTACTAAAAATATTTAAACTAAAATTGGTTCTTGTAATTTCAATACCCTAAACCATATTAATGCTATCTTAGCATTGCCAGTTGAAAAGAAAAATTCTGAAAAGATAACAAAAAACTCAAAAGATACGAAATGTGACATTAGAATTCCTGTACATCTATATAATTATAAATAGATTTGATAAAGTTTATAACGAACATTAACCGAGGCATAAAATTGATACGTAAATCTCATTAATAAAGTACCATTTTCCGATTATTACACACTTTTATATCCATTGATAATTTGCAATTTTTGCATCGTTTGCTTTTTTTTTTTAAATTATAAAAAAGATCACAAAAAAGCACTATCCATGACACTATAATTTATTATGATTATAACTTCGAAAAAAGCCGCAAATGAATTTCAATTATCAACTTATGGTATCTTTGCTCTCATTAATTTGAATAAACGCTAAAAACTTAAATACCGCAGACACTTTTCCTTGTCATATTTTAAGCCTTTTTAACGATCTATCCACAAAGATCCGTAATTATAAAACAAAATTACAAATTTCATAAGTTTCTCTTCAATTTATTTTACAGATGAAAATATAGAAATATACAAAGACCCTTGACTTTATTATTTTTATACTTCTTAACAAGACATATAATCATTTAATTTCTATTTACAGAACAGAGAGTATCACACAATATTTATAACATATTACACAACGTTGGTTACAAATGTACTATTTAAATAAAATTAGCCTGACTAACTTTACTAATTCCATTTAACAACAGAACCATGATTTTTTTATTGTTATTTTCCTTCCTTTTTTACATAAAATATTATTTTACGAAAATTCGTTTTCCCTAACGCTCGCTCGAACGCACAGCCGAAGGCATTTTCTGCGCGACGTATTTGTAATACGGCAATTCCCCCCTTCCCCTCTAATTATTCAATCATAAACGTAAAGCATCGCTTAGGCTTACCGCTAATTCCCCCTAATTTGAACTTTTCAATTGTCGTTTAAAATTTCGCCTCGTTTACTCGGCTCGTTTAACTTTGCAATGTCCGCCTGAAACCAAGCGATTATTCCAAGACATTTCAAAACGATATAATAAGCCTTTGGCTTATTATAAAAGAAAATAAAAAATTGCTAAAAAATGAAAATTTCCCTTACGCGTACAATAAATCGCAAGGGCGCACGGAAAATGTCGATGCAAAAAATACAATCCTCCCGACCTGCCATACGCGAAAGAGAAGAAAGAAAAAAGAAAAAAAAACGTCCCAAAGAGATCATGGCACCCCAGAGAAACTAAATAACCGAATCCGGGCTTATTCATACTCGGTCCGTCTATTTCTCGATCTTATCCAGAGTTATCTCGAGAAACTCGTCCGCTGGGAAACAACTGGCTGCCTGCAATCGGCAAGAGAGAGGGGGAGAGTCGAGTGGAGGTGCTACTTTTTGCTTTGGCGAGTATATACTATCGGTAGAGCGCCGGCGATCAAGACCGGTTTTCCACGCGAGCCACGTGCTGCGGAGAGAAAGAGCCCGCGACTCTTTTCGCCGGGCTGCAGCGTACTTTGCGTCTCCTTTATTTCTTCTTTTCTCTCTCTCTCTCTCTCTCTCTCTCTCTCTCTCTCTCTCTCTCTCTCTGAAAAAGAAAACGACAACGAAGCTCCACGCACTGGTCTATCATCGCTTTTCGTTGTCTTTTTTGTCTTTTCCCTTTTTACTCGCTCCATCCAGCTTCGGGCAAAATCACTCCTCTCGAGTTTCTCCCTTCGATTCTCTCGCGATCGAGTCAGGGCGTCTTCTTTGAAATCAAACGCTCCTCGCACATATAACGCAGAGATGCGCGCGCACTCGGATATACACAATCATTTACACGAGGTGTATTTACAAAAAAAATTAAGGCAGTCCGTGCCGCAGTTTTTCAACGCCTTCCCTAATCGATCATGAAGTGATTCTTGACGAGGCGCCCAACGAGATGCAACGCTCGGAATGTCCTGTTGGGCTTGAGCCGTTGTCGCAGGAGGTAGTAGGTGAGCCCCCGGAAGACCAGTAGAATAGCCAGGAGGGCGAGGAAGTCCACCCAGAACTCGACGTTGCTCATGCCTGCAAACAGTAAGACAAGCGGCCGATCTCAATCTCTGCGGCCATTAGCGTCCGACCGCCCCGTACACTCGCTGTATGAATACAAAAGAGCCCTTTCCTCTCTCGATTGATCGTTATACGTGGCTTGAGAGTATGGAAGCAGCGGCTCGTAACAACAATGACGCTCTGGAGGCATTCCGTTACCGGGGAGCGACATATAATAAGCATTAGATTAGGGGGAGGCTTACCCATGGAGCGCAGCAACTGGCGCGGCACGCTGTAGTGGCAGTAGTCCAGCTCGTCGTGCGGACAAGGCAGTTTGCCGCGGTTGTAGCCGTACGTGGAGATTATCAGGCCCTCGAGACCGTAGCGTATGTAACTGGCGTACATGATGATCTGACGGTAGAACGGCAGCGGCGTCTCGTCGCCAATGCCCTGCACGGCGAACAGCATCAGTGGTACCGTCATCGCTGGCCCGACGAACATGCCGTTCTGTTTGCCCGAATTTTAGAAAGAAAATATCGTTGAGATAATGTCGATGAGGATTTTCGGTGTATGGGGTAGGTTTCCTTTGAGTTGTCGCGACAATCGTAATGATAGATGATTCGTTATTTTTTTACCACGTTTGGTCGTAAAACCTTTTGATTTATTGAATCTCCGACGTTTGTTGTAAGCAAAAAAAAAGTTTATGTCTTATTTTCTTGCTTTTTTTAATACGTAATTACATTACGTCAATCCAACTCATTTTTATTACTCTCCTGGTCATCCGAATGTTTATCAAACGATAATTAAACTTAATTTTACGACGAAAACTTTTCGACCGCGTTGTCGTTTAATGTCATTTCCAACGAAATTGAAATTCTTATCAATCATCGGTGATTCAAGCTCGAAAAAAATATAAGGCATCGAACGCATTGAAAAAAATAAGTCCGAACAATTTTGTTTAATTTGCTCGGCCAAAGTGAATACTCACCACAATACTTAACGTACTGGCGATCGCCATACCCATGCTTTCGGCTATTAAAGAGCAAACCATACACGTAATCATAAACATAAAACACCTCTGAAACTCCAATGGCTGACTAGTGATTGGATAGACCATAGATAAGTAAAGGACGCACAGTAAAAGCTAAAAGAACAACAAACAAACAAACAAAAATGATTTACATTATATAAAATCATTTATTCCTATTGTATTCAAAACAGTGACAAATGAAATAAACTATATAAAGACGCTCATGGAAAAGTGGATAGGAAGCTGCGTATTTCACAGCTGATATCTCCATCCTCTATTCGCTCTCTATACAGCGTGAGAGCAGAGCGAGAAAATCCCAGGCTTTCTCAGCGGAGATGCTTATCCGGGCCATTATTACGGCGGAGCTTCCGGATAAGCTCTCGCTCTGGCCGATCTCCGCGAAGATTCTACGCTTAGGTAACTCACCTGCACGGGCATGCTGGAGAGGGTAAGGGCGCAGAAGTAAGGGCTGAGGTCGTACCAGCGATTAAAGTACTCGCGCTTGACCAGCTGCACCTCCTGCGGAACTGCACACAACAAGAAGACGACTTTAACGTGGGAGGGGGGAGGTTTGCTCTCCTGGGAGAGTCTGACATTGTGTATACTCACAGTGCAGTAGAACGGGCAGCATGGGTATGTAGAGAAAGACGATGAGGCAAGTGAAACAGAAGCCGAAGTTGAAGAGGGTCTTGGAGCCGTCGTTACCGATGTCGAAGAATAGACCGCCGATAATGACGCCGAGGAATATGTGCAGAGAGATTTTCAGGTACATGTAGTTCTGCAACGAGTGAAAGAGAGTTCTGCTAAGAGATTGGCATCTTACTAGGGCGCGCGCGCATAGAGAGCGCGTGTCCCGTAAGCCTGCCAAATTACCGGGCACACAGAGCTCGGCTGTTATGGCTGGTATATATCGCTGAGCGGGGATCTCGCGTGGGCGAGAAAAGAAAATGAAGGATCTTTATACCGTTAGAGCGGCTGCGTCGGCACTCACCCTGTCGCGATAAAACTGAAGCATTTTCCGGCGATAGAGCGCGGCGAATTGCTCCCACCATGACAATCTCGTGACCTCCTTGGAGATGCTGCGGAGAGCCGTTTGCAGCTGCTGCTGCTGCTGCTGGTTAGCGATCGGCGCTCGGGCGTCGATCTTCGTGACCATGCGATCGATCAGCTCGTGCCCGTACTCGCCCGACGACAGCTCCACGACTGTAGTTGTTATTTTCGTTTATCTTTTTTCTCGTCAATAAACGAGCTTATAACGACAAAGCTATGGTTAGGGGGGGGGGACTTACTGAAATCCGCGGGGTTGTAGTGTCGCGGGCACTCGATGCCCAATTGATGGAGGAAGGGTAGGACGTCGGTGACGGGGCCGCGGTAGGCGCACTGGCCCGCCGCCACGACGTACACGTTGTGGAACTTGCTGAATATGCTCGCGCTCGGCGTGTGGATCGAACAGATGACCGTGCGCCCGTTCAGCGCGACCCTCTGCAGCAGCTCGATGCACTGTACCGACGACATCTCGTCAAGACCCCTGTGCACGGAAGGGATATTATGTGTGTGTTGGACTGGGGAATTCGGTTGTATGGCTAGATGGTTTCTTTATTACTCACGTCGTTGGCTCGTCGAGGAATATCACCGGGGGATTGTTGACGAGTTCGAGGGCTATCGAGAGCCTTTTTTTCTCCCCGCCCGACAATCTTTCCGTCGTCGTGTCTCGGGCGTTCTGCAGCCTTAGCGTCTCCAAGATTTCGGATATCTGAAAAATCGACGTCGTTCAATGGCCAAGCTCGTATACAAACATCCGCACGACTAACGCAATCAACAGGTCTCTTAGAAGCCATCTGGTCTCTTATTGGATCATTGGGCAGAGCCAAGAAAACTCGAATTTCGAAAGGGCGCAGCCTCCAAAAATTACAGCGGCATTTAAAAAGGCGAGTCGCGGGGACGGGAGGGCCGTGCGAACGAGCGAGCGCGGTGTACGTATTATAGCTTTCGTAAGCGCGGCAGGCCTCTATGTGCAGGCAGTCGTCGTAAACATAATCGAGCCCGGGCCACCTTCCTCTTGCATTACGCCCGCGCGTGGCGCGCTGCAAGAATCTCAATTAAACGGGGCCTAGGAGGCATCCCTACCGCTCCTGCTTTTCTTTGACTTGGCCGCGCGCTTTCTCATGCGCTTCCCCGCAAACGACCCCGCGTTTAAGCACGTAATGAGGCTTTATACTCGTCGCGGCTTGGCGCAACTCTCGCTGGCTCTGTGTGCCTGTGCAGCGACTACTCCCGCTATGATTTCGCTATTCTTTTGAAATCGAGAACCACTGCCGCTGCTGCTGCTATATGGCTACTTTATGCTGGTAGGATGTGCGCAGTGTAAGGTTCCGAGAATGCCGAGTGACGAGGAACGATCGGTATAAGCGATATCGACGATTTTTGCCGCTGTTTTGACTGCGAGAGAGAGAGAGAGAGAGAGAGAGAGAGAGAGCGATCGAGGATTATTCAACGATCTGGCCATGAGGCTTTGTTATCTCATTGTGACGATTGTGATTTTGTAACTTGCGTCATATATGCGTGCCCGACGGCCGGTTCCGTTACGCAATAAACATCGGCGAACGATCGATCGCGCCGAAAAATCGGCACGTCTTTTTCATTGAATATCTTCAATTTCGCTTCGCGACGCTTTTGCGAGATATTAAAAATCCGTGCGCAGGGAAAACAACGATATCTGAATCATCGGTCGAGCATCCAGACGATGTTTAGACGCCGATAATCAGCGATGAATTTTTATCCAACTCCTTCAAGACAAGACCGGCGCCTCCAGAAATTTCGAGCTTAAGTTGCATTGAAATCATCCGGATCACGAGCTAATGAAAATATGTACCATTCGGTTCTAACTACGCGTCATTCCAGCCTCCCCTACTCTTTCCCATTAAATTTCTTTTCACGACAATCATATTTTCCCGCGCGTACGTATACGCTAAACATTCCGGTCTTCTCGCATTGTAGGCCGCTCGTGCTGTTGTCCTCTCTTTCCCCCCGCGGCATTTAGGAAAATAATGCCTTGCCGCGACTCGTCTTCTCGTCATATACCTCACGTCCCGCGAGCTATATATTTTAGTGGCCGCCTCGTCTTGCGCAAAACTCGTTTACCGCGGCGCATTCTAACGATCCACTCCGACTCGTCTTCTGCATTTTTTCTGTTTTATTTTTACGATTTTTTTGTTTTTTTATTTTGCCTCGCTCTTGATCTATTACGTTGAATTTAAATACGTAATTTCGACGTGCATACAAAAATCACTGCAGTTTGACAGCGAGACATAAGACGCATTTAATTTTCGTATAAGTCAAGGTTTGCCGATGCTACACCGGCGTGTATGGAAAAATAATTTTCAAGAGCTTGGTCGACAAGTCTTCGGCATTGACAGTTCAAAGAAATTGCTTTTTTTAAAAAAAAGTCAACATTGCAATAAACAAATCATCTCGAGATTATCCAGCCGCTCATTACGACATCGTAAAATCATCGATTCACTCGCGTGCCTTTCTTCGGCGCACTATCCAGCCTCATTGCGAATTCATATTCTCCGCGGAAATTGCCGTCTCGCAATGACGCATATCGAGAGAGAGAGAGAGACGCGCGAGAAGTTTCAAAAGTCAAGGACTCTCGGCTACTCAGACTCGTCTGTTACTACTGATAAGCGCTCTCGATCGCTTATCGTATACGCTCTTTCTCTCCGTGAGAAAGCACGAGAAACAAGCGAGTGACGAGTGGTGTTTTATCTTCGCCGCGTATATCTGCGCGAACGAGCCTGAGAGCGCAGTGTCTGTATTGTCGCGTATTGCTCCCTGAAGATGCGACTCTCTTCGCGCTGAGCAAATGTTTCTGTCCATTTTTTTACCAGAATACTCGCTGGTAAGCAAATTAGCCGTGTAAATAAATTATACCCGATAAGAAGAAAAAGAAAAGGAAAATCTTAATGGCTCGCGGCTCTGTTTTTTTTTTCGTTAATCGCAGCCGTGCACTTGATTTTGTAATGAAGTCGTTATGATGCAATTTACGCTTTTCCTTGGTTTTTGCCGCGCGATTCCTCGCGCATTTTGTATGTGCTATTTTATTTTTTTGCCGGAAGAGTCGCTGCGCCGTTAGTTAATTTTCTCACAATCGAGAGTTTTATCATTAATTACGCGCAATGTTGAATTTTGTAGATCGATCGGGGATAATCCAAACAAGTGACATAATATCGTTGGAAAAAGAAATTGTTTTGCTGCAGCGTAACATTATATCTTTTAAGCGAGTGTAATTGAAGAATCGCTTAAGAAGCATACACTAACTTTAAAGTTTTTCAAATATTTGACGAGAGATTTCGAGTAAAAATTTCTTTGTACACAGCCTCTCAACTTTCTTTCTGCGTTTACGAAGGAACCCACTTTCCATGTATTATAGACCTTGAAATTTCCGCTCATCAATAAGTGCCTTGTAGCTTCTCTGTACTTAATATACAAATAAGCAATAACAGTATCGCCATAAATATTCGAATGCAAAGCGGCATATGCGCGCGGGAGGAAATGAAAGAGTCGGGAGTACTTACGGCAGCGAGCCTGGTATCCAGGGGTACTTTACTGCCGAGCTTGAGATCGGCGGCAAATCTCATGGCCTCGAAAACAGTGAGCTTGGGTTGGACAAGGTCCTCCTGCATGATGTAGCAGGACGAACGCCGGAAGTCCCGTAAGTCACGGGGCTGGCCGTTAACGCTGATGAGGCCAGCTGCTCCCTCGCACCTGCAACATGGTTTACAGACGTTCGCCGGTTTACGAGGCTGCTTTTGACTTTAGTCCGAAATAACATTATGCATTCCCTCTCGTGGCATCTCTGACAGTTGGCGAATGAGCTTTTCCAGGAGATGTGGTAAACGATAGTTTTGAATTTTACCAGGGTGGTTAAGAAAAATGTTGCTTTTCGGTATTTCTTTCTTTTTTTCGTTGTTCGTAAAGTGCTGTAATTTTGCGCTTGCGACGGAGATGGTTTCGCAAAGGAATTTTTCAAGATTACATTCTCTCTCGAGGTAATCGTTTGGATTGTTGCACTTGCAATGATGTAAGGCGATGTAATTTTAATCTCTCCCGCGAGAGATTATGTATCACCGCATTATGTATTTTGTCAATTAACGATATCTATAAATTATCAAAATTTTTATTTTCGTTAAAACATTCGCCAACGAGATTACTGTCTATCAGGCACTTATCGCCTTTAATCAAAGTTCAAGAGCAAAATTAAAAAAAAGAAACATTACGAAGACGTTTTACGAATTGCGGTAAAACCGATTTTCCTAGAAATTCCAGGAGAAAAAGCTCGCATTATTACCAAATGCGAACGTCATAAAAATCGTCATCAAAGAGAAAATCATATAATCCACGCGCGTCGACCGGACCGAAAAAAAAACAGAAGGGAGGGAGAAAAAACGAAATCTTCGCAGCATCCAACGCATCAGTCGGATTTCTAAGTCGCGCGCGTCTTAGAGGACAGCCATGACATTGCAAGAGTCGCTAGAGAGGACGAAATTCACCGAGGAGCAAAAAGTCCGCGAGTACAGGAGCGCACGTGGTAGGAATGAGCATTCGTACTCGGGGCAACGTGAGGCTAATACCGTATGTACAAACTGCCTCGAGGCGATGAGAGAGCGCTTGTTCGCCAATGTTTTTTCCCCCCTCGCCAGAAAGCTAGGCATAGGCTGCTGCATAGAAGCGACCGAGTTTACAAGTACAACGCGGAGAGAAAGACAGCGTTCAAGTTCAAGGTTTATCTCTGCAGCCTCATCTCTCGTCTGCGCTGCGTCCTCGGCAATCGAAGGCTAGTCAGCTTCATCTCGAATGCCAAGGCTACACACGCCGGTACACGCGCGCGTTCAAACTTTTTATCCTCCTGAGAGAGGGGCTGGGGGAGGTTCGTGTCGGACGCGTGGATTTCATAAAACGCGCGCATAACCCGGATCGCAAAAAGCTTCAGGTTTTTCAAATTTCAATCTACTGCGCTATATATAATTACGCAACGCGCGCGCGTTACACCGATGAGTCCTGCTTTAATACGCTTAGCATCTCTCTTTCTCTCGTCGAACGAGCCATCAAAGAGCTGGCTTAGATCGACGAGAGTCGGACATCGTGCGAGAGCCCGCTTTTTCTCAGCTGCACACCGAGAGCTGTCATAAAAGCATCGGACTGTGTTGTGTTAAATAATCTATGATTAAGCTATTAACGATACAAGTGAGACACCCGGCATATTTCTTGCCGACGAGTTCGCTTGAATAAGAAGCAACGCGGCGTCGTAGCGGACTCTATCTCATCGGCTTTGGCTGTTTTTGCGAAAATTCATTGTTACTCGACGATTCAAAGTGAAATAAATTGTTTTTACGACTATTTTAAAGCTGCAACAAACACGTCGAGTAGTATTTATCAATGCCTGCGTCTTGATTATCCTGCGACTTTCAAGCCCAATGCTTGTTACTTTGATACGATTTATAAGTATATTATACGCGACGTCTACTGGCTAAAGTGCAATTAATTTGATGTTCATGATGATGTCAGATTTTTACGACTACGTTTATTGCTAATAAAAGCTTCTCTTATAATATATCGCCGATATTGAAGATTAAGTGGAAAAGAATGCAGTCCACCGATGATGATTTTTTACCGGTCACCAAAAAAAAACCGAATCATCAACTTCCAACCTTCTTTACATATGACATTTGTAGATTAAGAAAAAAAAATTAATCGAGAAACTTACTTGTAACCAGCCAGGATATTGAGAAGAGTCGACTTTCCTGCTCCGGACGGTCCGAGTATAGCGGTGAGCTCTCCAGCCCTAAAATGGCCACTGACGCCTCTGAGTATCATCTTGGAGCCTTTAACGAGAGAACGAGCTTGTTATTTATATATTAGGATGACGGGCTAATTGTCGGGGCACGTTAAATGCACGACACGACGATAAAAGAACCGCTGCGGACGCTGACGATGTCCTTACCGATCGAGCGTTACGCAAGGGGGGAGGCGAAGAATCGACAAACACGTGTACACCCCCTTTTCCCTCCTTACGCGCCGGTATCGGAAGTTTTATTCATGCGGCTTTTCACATGAATTATGGAGCTTCGCTAACGTTACTCTCCTTCCTCTTGTCTGTGTGTTTGCTATTATTTTGTTATAGACCGGTATACATCGGCAGACCCGGAGTTCTCTCCTTTTCTTTTTATCAGTAGTTCGGACGAAATTAACAATTCAATGCGGTACAAGCGATTTGCATGCCGGGGTGTGCGACACAACAGCGCGGGCGTTCGGGATGAAAAAACTTTTATCGCGCGCGTGCATAGTGTGCTGTTTGCGTTGAAAATCGTCTGGTAATTAACCGTTGAAATTCTATTATTTTTTTCAAATGTTTGCTCTGATTTTTTTTCAAAGCTGTTAACAACTGTTTGAGGTCGCGTTAAGCTAATGCGTAACTCGCTAAAATGCGAAGAAAAATAGCGTCGATCTAGTATTCAGATTCTCAGCGATGTCTAATGGAGTCATCAATCAAATTGACAATGTACGAAGACGCCTCATCACGTCTGCGATAACCAGTCGAAGCTGTACTAACTATACCGATAATTAACGAGCATTCCATAGACGTCACTTCCTAGATGAAAATTCGCGGGGGGGTTATCGAGGTCGAATGTTATAAAAGTCAGCCGCTCTCGTCTTGCGCGTAAAAACAAATGACCCATAAATCGGTAAGGTCCGTTCAACCGGTCACCCATGTAACCAGAGTTTCGATGCAACGGAAAACGCTTGAAAACAGACGAGACACGTCCATGTACAGGTATTTTATTAGCCACGCGCAATTTGTACCCATGGCGCCATCCCGTACTTATAGAGCTTCTGCGAGCCCCTCTTTTTTTCTCCGGAACAGCTACTTGGAAGTGCAAAAAAAGAAGAAGGAAGAGAAGCATCGCGGCAATAAAGCATCCCTCGTGCGACACAGAAGCCGCGCGCTAGCGAAAGTCACGCCTTTTGTTTCGAGGCGAGCGCGCGTGACGATCATACGAAATCGCAATAGCCACACGCCGCGAGCACAGCTTGGCAGTGTGTGTACTTGGGAAATACGTCCACAAATTGCTTACCGCGTTTCGTGAGAGCCGAGAGATGAAACGGTTCGATAGAAGAACGTTTCTTGCAAGGGGGGCTGACGATGTATCGGTAACTCGTGCCGATTTGCCTCGTGCATGTGTATTCTGCTTTTTTTTTCGTTCGCGCAGAAACTGCGTCTGACGCGCAAGTAAGCTGTTCGAGCGTTGATAATTATACATTCGATCGGTCAGTTGATGTAAGAATATCGGACATTTGCATGGAAATTCAGTTTCGATGAGGTAAGCCTGGGAGGGAGAAAAAAGGCGTACACGGGAGGAAGATCGATTAAAAATGTTATTAAATTTTAATTTTAATACACACCGAGTCTTATCATCGTCCTCCCCCCCCCTCTCCTAATTTTTCACAAGCTCTAATAATCAAGCTCGTCAGAGGGAAAATCATCGAGAATTCATTCGCACATAGCTCTCTTAATTACCTCTCTTACTCTACAAATCCGTCTGGAATTCCTATGAATTTTCCTTCTGATTTGTAAGAAAAAAGATCGTTATGAATCGGCAAAAAGAAAAACTTTTGCGATTCGTATATGAGCGTCAGCAAATCGGGAGCGCGGGGAGGGAGAGTGCGTGACACGCTCTCGGCGCGCAGCGGTGACGAGAGAGTTTCCCGTCGCGGCGATCGCGCTCGGTGCGATAACGAACGCGGTTAGAGGCCGCGTTACGCGCGATGACGCTCTCTCTCTCGCATCGGCGACCACGTGGAGACTTGGTCACGGGAGAGAGGCGGAGCGGGGGAGAATAGAAAACGAGCTACAAGTTACGCCCGATCGATTTTGCGTAAGCTCTTGCCCGTCTTACGGCTGTGTGTTTCTCCGTGAAATAATTATAGCTTGCAGGGGTGTACACGAAAGTGCTTGCACAACTTGGGGGGCGTGAAGAGTAGGTGAATTATGCGGAAATAAAGCGGTAAGCTCTCTCGCTAATTCTCCGTGGAGAGCTCGATCGCTCGGATGATAGGTATCGGGTCGAAAAACAGTCCGGTCAAGCCGGAGAGATAAGGCAGCCGGCGTGTGCGCGAGCACGGGCACGTGGTCTGCTTGTAGTACATGCTCTTTTGACACATATAGATACGAGCGGCGAGAGCTGCGCGTCGCTTAATTAACGTGCGATTTTCCTTAATTCTTGATCGATCGCTTCTTCGAACGTTACGAAATAATTTAGCGCTCGATTATTCGTCGCTTTTGTTTTGTTTTATTTTTCTCCAATTCGTTCGAGATGACGAATTATATATATTTTCCCGATAACCGACAGATAAAAATTCCGCGATATATATAGTCCATCCCCATCGCATGGAATCAAAGCCCAAGCTTCTGTTGTTCCATTCGTCTGTTGCTTTTTTTTTTGTTCTCCGTACGATAATAATCAAGCGTGGAAGCAATTGTCAATGGCCGTTCCCGTGCGCGCGGCACGGGAAAGAAAAATCAGCCTACATACAATTATCCAAATTAGAGTCATACACTCGGTCGGCTTTACACGCACGAGGGGGTCAATAAACTTGTCGCACGCAAGCTCTGACTAACGCAGTCGATTTTTATGAAATCTAATTTATAATAAAAAGCAGATTCTCTTAATCTATTTCTCCTCTCGGCAGACAAATCTTCATCGTCACTGTATTACCAAGTGGAAAACGTTTTAGAAAAATAAAACACCAAGCCAGGGGGCTTCTTCTGTACTTCAGCTTGTTTACGACGCGAGAGAGCGATTAGTCAGCGTTCTCGAATACACAATTGCTTCAGCACCGATGCTCCCGTGCCAAGGGCTTTACGGGTGTAGCTAAGAACAAGCCTTCGTAACCATGGGATTTTCTGCGCTTTACACTCATTGTTCGCGAGCGAACTCGGGGCCTCGTTTATTGTTCTCGCCGCGCGTTACTATACCTTTCTGCTTGTTGTATGCGCTTCGTTTTTTTCCGCGAACGATCGTGGGGAAGCGGCAGCGGCAACTTCGGATCTTCGCGAGTACTGTTATTTTAGCATACTTCGCGGATATTTTGGGCCTTTTGTTAGATCGAACGGCTAGAGAGGGAGAGAGAGAGCATTTTTTGGATTTACTTCTTCGGACCTGCAGACAAAGCTCGCAGCTTTCCGTTAACGACGTTGACTTACATAACGCCCGCGGCCTCTTTTTCTACACGCGCGGCACGGCCAATTTCGCTAATGTACGGGGACAAAAATGAACAAATAGTTTCGAATTTTCGAAAAAAGAAGGAATAAAAAATGTTTGAGAACAAAATATTTATTTAGCCGATTCAAATATTTGGTTATACGCACGATTTTTGCAAGATATGTACGAAAATTTGATGGAGTGTCTAGTAATATAAGAGAGAAACAAGGCACTCGGCATAGTCGCCGCGTGAAATTGCATAAGCAAACGCCGCATCTAAGTGTTCGATGGTCTATTAAATAATCGAGGCCTTTTTTCTCGGCGACCCAGTGCTTTTTGTTCGATGACGAGGCCGCGCGTTGCTTTTTCACGTCGCGGTCAGATAATGAAGTGAAGAGCGACTGACAATCTAAGTGTCGTCGGACAAGCGGATTTGACCTTTGGACGGTGAAAGAGAGAGAGAGAGAGAGAGAGAGAGAGAAGGATCGGACGCACGCGTCTTTAAAGTATAGTAAACTGCTTTCGACTTGGACGGCTCGCTTTGCCGATAAGTTTGAATCAATTTTTCCTAATCGCAACGCTAACTGTATTTTTCGTAGATTCAATCACCGACAATCTACGTGGCTTAGGAAATTACCCAAATAATCGACCACGCATGTGTTTACGTTCTTCTCTTTTTTGTTTTGCAACTTGGCAAAATTTGATATGACTTCTAGGAAAACTTGTGTCAATATTTTCGTCATTTTTTCAATCAAGTTCGATAAGAAACACACGAGTTTCGAGATACACTAGTTACACTATGTTTTCCATTTACTTTTTTAGAAAAAGGCAATTTTACTCTCTACGTTTGTTGATGTTTCGAGAAACGAGCTGTTGTGAGTAAAGTCATCTGCTCGCGAGGAATACAAATTAGACTATTTCGATGTGAAAAGAGATATTTTGCGGCACGTTTTACTCATTACAAAGTAACATTTCACGATAGTAGAGTGTTGTTGGTCAATTTTTGTTTAAATATAAAACCCATTTATTATGTAATAAAGTGAATTTTGTTTTTTTGAAAACTAATTAGACGTAAGCTAGGGATTGCAGCTCGAAACGACAAATTTTCAAGTAATTTTGGATTTTAATAAGTCATTAATTTAAAGAAGTTATATATCAAAGTATTGATTACAGTTGATAGAAAAAGATCGTACGTGTGATATTCTAAAAAAAGACAATGATCTCAAGAAGAGCTTTATTGGCTAATTAAGTAGCACGTGCCGAGTAAAAGAAAACCTGCAACTAAATGCGAGACATATAATTTTTGTAGTTTTCCATCAACGTGATCGAAACGTTTTGCGCCCGGCAGTCGTAGAAATAAAGGCTTATTAAAGATACATCGGCTATAATGGCGTTTCTAAGCGGTACAGACGCACAAAGCCGCGCGCGATGATGTGGACGGAAAGAAAACCGCGACAGATTTGAGATACCCTTTTAAAAA
Organism: Anagyrus pseudococci; assembly: GCA_030522585.1. NCBI lineage: Eukaryota > Metazoa > Arthropoda > Insecta > Hymenoptera > Encyrtidae > Anagyrus > Anagyrus pseudococci. The sequence continues at coordinate 179,393 of JAPYYQ010000187.1, read as the reverse complement.
GAGCCGAGAGCAAAGTCCAGATAATGCGATAAGAAATTCGATTCAATACGGATATTATATGCACGCAAAAGTAATGCTGCTCGTGCGGATACTGTGCGATATTGCGAATCGAGAAATTCTACCATTTTTTGTCTTATTGTTAGATTTTTTTTTAATTTTTAATTATACAGACTATTTTTCGTATTTATCATAGACGAAGCACCTAGAGATGCACTTGAATTTTTATTGCGGAGATATTATTTATTCGAAATCGAAGAAAAAAAGTTCGCTTTCCGCATGTTTACACGCGTACGCGCTTTCTTAATAAATTACAAGCATTTCGATAATTGAAAGATAATATCTTAACAGCCAGCGTGCACCATTATTAAATCGAAATTTCATCAATAACATCAATTGCAGCCTAAATTCTGTTAACGGTGCGGATTATAGCTGTAATTTTTTTTAAACGGACGCGCGCCGGGAGGTGTATCTTATACCGATTATAATTGATACCAGGCGATAAAGGATGACCATTTGTGTTAGCGCTGAATTTATGAGAGGCCCGCGCGCCTGCAAGCGCCGGGGGTATAAGATAACGCTAGGCTCGTCGCTACATTGTAATTATTTCTAATGCGCGCAATTTTTTTCTTCTTTATTTTCATGTTTTTAAAGCAGAAGCTCAATGTAGCGCGTGTGCGTTCATAAATCAAGCCTATAGTTTTAAGACAACCTGCAGATAAGGAGGTTCTTCTCTCTGTCTCTCTTGAGACTTTGTTAGGCTATTGCGATGGTCAGGGGAAATTACGTTTAACGGTCTCTTTACGTTTTATCGGGTTACGGATCTTTCGATACGCACACGCGCCGGGGATAAGACAATAGATCCCGATCTTCCGTCGAAGGCGCCACGCGTAAACAAGCGCGACATGCTAAAACGTTACAAGTTTGAATCTTATCTTCTCTTCTCTCGGTAACCTTGAATTTTTATTTAGGCGCGCGCGCGCTCTGGTCCTTTTAAACTTGACGAACGTCTATTTGTTTAATCCGGGCGAACGAGTTTTCGGGAGTTATATGGATTTTCAGGGTAAAACGGGCGCATTGCCCAAACGCCGCGACACCGTCGCCTGTTTGTTTACCTTAACGAACGTCGAATTTTATCAAAACCAGTTTACACAATGTCACCGAACGCTCTCCCACTCCCTCTCTCTCTCTCTCTCGGGGCCGTTCTATACGCTAATCAAAACTACAAGAGTCAATTAACACGCTGGGCAATCACCTCCAAGCACTTACAGCGGAGTACAAACCGGCCGCCCGTGCCTCTCTCTCTCCCTCTCCCCTGCAGTCGTGAAAACTCGGCTTTACGATCTGCGCCTCTCCCATAATAGAGGCTCTAACCTCGCTGATTAAACTGATAAAAAAAGGAGGAGGAAAGAAAAATAAAAAGGAAAAAAGAAGCCAAGGTGAATGGAAGCCCGCGCTGCCGAAAATCGTAAACGGCGCAGGCAGGATCGTTAAGGAAAAGCCAGCTCGTCCCCGTCATCTGTTCGTTAATTTCCCAGAAGAGGGAGAATCGGAAGAGGCTGCTAGGACACTGGGGCCATTAGCATGCGAATGGCCAAAAGCGTTTATCACCTGAACGCGCGCACTCGCGGCGCCGTATATATAGGCGAGAGGTGGAGATGAGACACGCGCGTGAAAATCGTTTTGCGACTCACCCCTGCGCCCGGTTGGCACGGTGTACGTAAGATCGTTGAACTCGATGTTTACGGGCGAGGTCTTGCTGACGTGAGCGAGGGCGGCCGGCTGCTGCCGGTAGCCGTTGCCCGTCATTGCGCCGGCGACCTTGCGATCGTCTGCCTGGCAACGCTCCTCCTGATGCTGATCCATCCCCGTCTGCCTCTTTAAGTGGCTTCTCTTCCTTCCAAGCGCTATTGCCGAGGGCTTTAGGCCTGCTGATTGCCCACTCGCATCGCCTGCGGCTGCTCCCTCTTTTCTCCCTTTTTTTTCTTTCCTGCTCCTTCTCGACTGTACTACGCCGCTTTCCTCTTCTACGTCCTACAGCTTGCTCCGCTGTGATTTCTGCGCCTGGAAAATATAGAGAAGAAGTCGATTACTATGGGCCTATTTTCACTTGATTACGAGCAATCACGAGATACGCGCATGGTTTTTCTATGCGGAGGGTACGTTGTTTCGTTAACGCGATTATTTTTTCAATTTCAATATTTTTCATGTTTTAGCTCGAAGCAATGATTTAAATAAGTCGGAGAAGAAGCTAATGCACGCGCATTGTTATCTTCGACCTGGCAAACACGGCAGTTGTCCATTCTCATCGATAGAACTGGCACGCGTGCTTTTGATGTACGTGTGTACTATTATGCTGATGCAAATGTTACGGACGTTTGCGCTAAGATAAAAGTTAGAAAGCTCGCAATTTCCTTTCGTTATTATAATCAGAGTTTCCCGATCAAATTAACGCAAGTGAATCATTTCAATGGGACATAAATTCGTTGTTTATTTATTATCGTTAACTGCTCTATTCAATGGCACTTTAACGGTTCATAAACGACGATAAATTGAAACTAATTAAAATCGTTTCTACTTTTTGCTTCGTTAATTTTTCTGCAATCTCAGATAATAATTCGTCCGATTCTACTTTTTCACGTCGATCACATTAGCTATATGCCACACATTGACGGTATATTTTCTATTTAGTTGAAAATTGAAGGGTTTACGAGGCGGTAATTTTATTCGCCAAAAATAATCTAACCGTCAATGATTCACGCGCGTTTTACGTAAAAGTATGCAACTAAACGTTAAACGTTGTTCTTTTACAAGGTAAAAACTACATCTTAATTATTACTCATTCCAATTACCCTGTATCGGAATTATAGCTCTTTCTTTTTTGCCTATTCGACTGACTTACCAGGATCAGATCACGCGCCCGTAAAAAGATTTTGCTTGATTATGCACGCGCTCGAAGCGTCCCGGGCAAAAAGAACAACAAGAAAAGCACACAGGTGTCAACTATTATTACTATAAGTGAGTTTGCTCTTTCAGGCGCTATACCTTAGAGAGACGTTTGCCAGGAATTCTAAGTATATCATCAGGCAATTCGCCAGAATCAGGTGTGTGTGCGTGTGTATGTGAGTCAGGCAGCAGTGTCATCGCGCGCCTACGCATCTCCCGCAAAAATTTTCAATCCATCTCTCTCCAGTGAGTCTGGCGCTTCTTTTTTACTCCACCGCCGTCGCGCAGTGTCAAAGACAAATTATTGAGCCTACTTATAACAAGCGAACGTACATATCGCGCGTACGCACACACACACACACACTTATTACTCATCTGTCTTGCTAGTCCAGCTTACAATGAATGCATCTACATTTGCTTGATGCATATATTGCCGGAGTTATCGGCGTTATCAGTCAGGCGCTCGAATAAAAGCAGCGGAAGCACGCAAGCATGGGGCTTAACGATTATTATTTTCAGTTGAACGCTCTAGCAGCCAAAACACGCGCGCGTTCACTAGAGACAATTTGTTCGTTGGATATATACCAAATCACCTTAAGAATATAAGCGCATTTATATATCTCTCGCTCTTGCAAGCAACTGGCTGTCGATAAAAAAAAAAAACGTCACCGCAAAACCTGTCACTCTGGGCGTAATAGATCCTAAGCCTGGGCTTTCGATACACACTTCGATAAAGTCTGTATGGATTGGAGTCGCTTTTCCGAAAGTTCGACGCTCGCGGTTATAGCCTTGGCAACGTAGGTGCGTCGTGTGTATGTCGTCGTTGCACTCGCCACGGACGCCACTTTTCCGATTGTATTCCGAGCGCATAATGCACGAGGAGGGCCGCTTTCGTGGTCGGCCTCCGCGACAAAGGCATAGCTGGGTATACACCCAGTATTGCGCATCCCATGCCCACCGGAAGAAGCCCACCGGATACACCCCTTCCGTTCGCTTCTTTGCGTGTTACGATCGTCAAATATCGAGGCCGCGAAGTTTTTTGCGATTCGGTAAGAAAATAATAAACAATCGGTACCTACACCGAAAATCGTTATATTTCACATATTTATCTTTCGCGGACGGACGATGTATAGCCTCGCCGAGCGCTAGAAATGAAAAAACGAAAAACGCATGCACACACAAACATTTTAATTATTCATTCGCTGTTCTCATGAGGCTGCGCGCATTTCGAAATGTAACGATGAATACCTTTCGACGAAGGTACAACACGAATTTATATTCCAAGTTGGTGTCGAACGTATATTCCGTTGAAGCGTAATTTTAGCGGGGCACTACACACGTGTGGCGAGTCGACAATTTTGATGGTACAAAATGTGTCACTTTCGTTTTGTTTTTTTTTCCTTTTATTCTGTTACGGCTGTTTACGTCGAATTAGGCGTGTGTACTTCTGATTTGATTATTTTTGTTTTCAAAGTACTGACGATGTGTGAGGCTAAAAGTCGATTAACATACAATACTACTTTAGATGTATCCTATGGTATAGCATAGCTCCCGTAAACAAATTTTTTCTTTAAACAGTGACGAGAAGCTTTTTCGTATGCCTTAGAAAAATTTCGATTGGTCTGATAAATGTTACAGTGCTATGTCCGAAATGCGCTAAAATAAATGTTAAAAAGACTTGAATAAAAAAGAAACAGACTTGCTGTCACGTGTGTATCAAAAATAATTATTGATCATATTCCGGTTTTAGATGACCACTACCTGCTTACAGATATTAATTTGTGGAATAAAAAAAATGCACTGCTCATTTGAGTTCAAGGTAAGACAAATCTATCGACTTACACAAATTTGCAACTTTCATCGTAGACTCGTTGCGTACGTTAATAAATGATGTTAATTAATCAATACTCGGTGTCGATTGTTTCGAGGATTCAATTGTAAATTAACGAATGGAAAATTATACATAAAAATCAAATTAATAATAATGCAAACGAAAACTTCTCAAGCGAATAAAAATAAGTTTTTCTTTTCATTTAAACTAAGGCGAATAATGTTATTGCAGCTGACAAGCGCGCGCGATTAGAAAATAAGTAATTACAACGCAAATGAAATGATGTGGGAAATCGAAGCGGTATAGGAAACGAAGGGTCGGTAAGATATGAGTAATTAGCATTATTAAACTATAGATAAAAACCTCCTATTTGTCATCATACTTAATAAACATCTGCATTTTCATTGTTTCGGATTTCGCTACAGTTTTTTTTTTCATCGCTCGCCCCGTACGTATGCGGATGATATAAATTTTTAAACGTACCATCTAATGTATACAATTAGCGATTCGTCAAACGGATGAATAATGATCTCGTTGAGCGGTTACGGGGGATATTATCATATAGGAAACAAAGAATATAAATGGTCATGAATCATGCATCTTGCACTAAAATCAGCAATACTACGTTTTTTTTTAAAAATATAGGCACAAATATAGAAAGAAAGACAAGAAAAAAATATAACGATCGAGTTCGATAAGTTCAAGGTTTTTCGAATAGTCATATCTACAAGGAAAAAGGTCTTTGAATCAAAGCTCGAGTGTCGTTCTTCTAAACTAGATGCTCGAGCTTTACATTTGTATGGCAATATCTCATTGAGTTGCCGTTTATGTACATTATCGCTTAAGTTTTCGTCGCAACTAAACTCGCGGCTTATCAACGAAACTCTCGTGTGTATGAAGAAATGAGAGCACACACTGAATCAAAAGCCGCATATCTGCCATTCCCCGATAATGCAAATAATATCGATAAATAAAATAAAAAAATACCAGAAAACGTTCACCTAGCGATAAAAGAAAAGCGTCGCGGAGCAAAAAAAAAAAAGGAGAAGAAAACAATGCAGCATTTGTACGAGCAGACTAAGAAAACTTACTTGTAATCTTTGAGGAGCAGTGCGCCCTAGGATGCAATTGTCAGTAGGGCTATGTGCCTGTAGGTCTCGCTCATATCAACCTCGAGAACGAGAGCGAGCGAGAGAGTAAAAGCGAGGGAGAAAGAAATAGAGTAAAAGTGGTCAGAGACACCGACTGGCAATCGTTTCTCGCTTCGTCACACGCGCAAAGTCTATGTGAGTATATAGCGCGAGGAGTAGCCGGTAGCACAAGTCTACGTGGTCACAATGCAATATGTACAAAGCGCGCGCGAGGGAGAGAGAGAGAGCAAAGATAGAGAAGACGCGTCGCGCGTCCGGCCGAACAGTGGCGGCGAACTGAGGCCAAGCGCGGAACGAGCCCCGACTTAGAACTCGCCGGGCGCCGTGGCCGGCGATCCTCCTCCTCGTTCCTCTCTCTCTCTTTCCCTCTCGTTCTCTCTCTCTCTTACTCTATCCCTCAGTCGCAGAGGCGCGAGCGCGAGCCGGAGCGTGTGTGTGCGTGGACACGTAGTATGCGAGAGAGGGACGACGAAGCCCTCGCGTAGGCGGATGCTATCGATCGCCGATGCAGCTGCAGCTGAACAGCCAGGGCTCGAGAGGGCTAATTGATTAGCAGGAGAGAACGAGGATTTTCTTGTAGGCTTGGATTTTTCGTTTTTTTTTAAGGTAATCGGATAGGACACGACTGTGGGACTGAGGTACTGTGGGATTCATTTAAATTTGCTTCGGGAAAGGCAATTGGAGAAGGAAGAGCAGCAGTAGAGCTGATGGGTTGGAACAATATGTATGTACGATGACGGGTTTGCCTGACGTTGCTCGGTGTGTTTTTTTCTCTTTTAATGGCGCTTTTGAAAAATACTTACCGGGTTAATGGCTTGGTAGTTTAGTGATTCAAGAGCTTTTAAAATTTGTTGAGTCTCGTATTGGTAGTCGAGTATTTTAGAGAGATCCGTAAGTGAGGTCTAGTTACAACAACGCGTAATGATGGAATAAAAGACAAGACGTGTGATTCATATTGCTTTATTATCGCAAACAGTCGAAAATTTATATCTACGATGAATGACAACGAAATACTTCTAATCACATAGTTTGCTCAATTTCTTATCAATCTTTATGAAAATCGGACGCGTGACGAGCGATTTATAACATATTTTCCTTATTCTTTTGAATATTGTATGGATTATCCTGGTTCATAATTGTTCGAAAATTCAAATAATATTACAAGGCAGTTTTAGCGCTGAAATATTGCTTTAAACTTGTTTTAATAAAATTTTAATTTCTTAATTTTTTTTTAAAAAAAAAAGGTCTCGATAGCTAATGAATGACTGTATCTAACGAGCATTCAAGCGTAAAAACGCAAGCAGTTTTTTTTTAAATTTTACTACGACGCCTGAATGTAATATTAAGTTTGTTTTTACGTGATCCTTACTGACATTGAACTATGTTTAACATTAGAAAATTGAAGTTTCGTGTGAATTTTGGTGTAAAGCAATTACTTTTTTTTTCTCGAGTTGAGCAAGTATACTAGACTTAAATTTTCCTCTATACGTCATAACATTTGAGTCGGCTTATGCTCACGTATACATGTTCTTTTTGCCCACAAGGCTTTTTATGGTAATAACTGGTTTTTCACTTGTACTTTTTGCACTAGACTTTATGATTGATTTGTCACGTGGATATGTACTTATTTTTTCAAAATACAATCGTTTGTTTAGTTTATGTAAAATTTTTAAGCACTCGAACATTTTTATTTTATGAAATTTGATTTTAAAATGGGCCTTTAAAATCTTTTTCTGAAAATTATAAAAAAAAAATCAATGGCAATCGATCATCAAACGTAATCGATTTATTTTAGTTCAAAGTAATACTTACCTCAAAAATAAAGGACTTGAAAGAAACGTATCTATACCCTTTTTTTGTTATTACGTATAATGAAGTTTATCAGAAACGAAGGTCACGAATTGACTTTCGTGCGTATACGCCAAGTCAAAGTTCAGTCATAAAATAATATATATAAGTAATATCTGCTGATTTCGAAAATTCATTCTTAACTTATCATAACGCACGCGCTTGTATATGTTGGAAGCGCTGGGACGCCCTCGGTCATTGTGTCTTGACGGATACAGTCGGGGCTAGGCCAGTTAAGCAAGCAATCTCTCTCTCTCTCGAATTGTTTTCCTCTTTTCGTAAGAGTTACAAAATCCAGAAATGCACAAGGCTAAAATTCCGTATTATTTCCTACGCTTCGGCAGTTGGTAATCTCGGGCGCGGGATAACCTCGAGACGAATAAATCAAAATACGCGCCACAATGCAGATCCGGCGAATCTTCCACGACAACAGAAAAAAAAAGCATAACAACGCAATAGGTCCACATCACTCTCTCAGTAAGCGCGACATCTCGTCTCTTTCTACAACTGAAACGCGCGATAACGCGCGCATGAAATACACAGGCTTCGGGGCACTGCTGCTGGTACAAGTACTACTGGGAAAAATACGAGTGCCCTAAATACTACAAGCGCGAACAATCGCTCGCGGACGTCTGCCGCGCGCGCGAGATAAGCGCGTAGAGGCTGCAATCGGCTTCAAGCCCATGCATACTATAGCCAAAGTGGGACTGCCCCTCTCACGCGCGCATGATGCGGCTGTCTGCATTGTGCCGGCCAGCGAATTAGCCGACCTGACCTTTTTCAGTCTCCGCGACCATTGCTCTCTCCGCGCGGCCTACGTTCTATAATATTCGAGCTTTGCCGGCTAACGCAGTCTTCTTTCCTCTGCGTGTGCGTCGTTAACAATTGCTATATTGATCATGATAATGACTAAAAAGCATTTTTTTTCTTCTTTTTTAAAATTTTTTTTTTGCGTTATTCAGTAGTATCGGCGGACTATGGTAAGACTGGCTAATGGATGAATCTTATTAGGGGTTTCGATTTCGAGGAGTACGTATATGAATAAACGAGACGTGCGCCAATCTGAATTATTTCATGATTTACACACTTTTTGTGAAAAAAATTAACAAGGCGTTGATTTTAAATAATAAATGGCTTGATTCCGTGCGAGCGCGGAAAAATCTTAAATGCCATACATAGCCTATATGTCGATCTGTCTGTGGCAGCGCAATTGGAACGAATAAATCTGTTAAACGATAATTTTATTGTTATTTATTTTCTCATTTCTTTCGAACTTGATAAATGAATGAACTACTTTTTCAAATTAATCGTTAATGTGTACTTTATTATCTCTCGAATGGAAAATTTAACAGGCAGATTTCAATGAGAATTTTTCTCGGCATATCAATTGCAAACATCTAACACTGAGTTATTATTGTGCAATTAACGTGTGCATGAAATAATTTGTAAATGTTACAAATGATGAATTTCGAAAGTATTAATTTTATTATTTATAAAAACATAATGATTCGTTAAAAACATCGAAAGTAAGCAAAAAGAAGAAAGTAAGTAACAGGGATCGCTTATGCAGGCGCATAAAAAATGCAAATAAAAAAGTTGTATTAAAATTTACGAAAATTGTATTTTATTCGTACAACACTTATATTCTTAAAAATCTATTACAAAATACGCTAAAATATGTTTTGTTGGCGCGAAATAAGGCACTTATATAAAATATATTAGACAAAAACATTAAAGGCCTCCACATTATCATCAGAGACATTGTATTTTATTACAATTTTTCGATTTTTTTAGACTCGCAGTATCTACCTACGAGCTTGCTAAGAAGAAGAAAAACCCTCTCTTACGCACTTAAATTAAAAATTAATTCACTTACGTTTCATTCAAGGAGTATAATATTCTAGATTATAACATTCAGCTTCGATACAGAATTAATGTCTTATATTATTACGGTCTTATCAACATTCAAGGGATGATTGTTCCTTTTGCACATTAATGTCACCCGCCTGCATTGTAATCTTGTTTTACTTAAATTAATGTTAGTAAATATTTGGTTTTCCGATGTTCCTACAATTAGTCCTGGCAAGAAAGTTTTGTGCTGTGGCGAGAATGCCTGTTCTCCTTCGCTCGTTATGCCGTCGGTAAGCCGAAGCTGCTATTTATTCCTCGATACCGTCCGTCTTGATTTTTTCAAATGCTCACAGCCATATGGGAGACAGAGAAATCACAACGTCGATTCATTCTCAACGCAATCGATTCATATTCAAAATTTTGCTTTATTGTATGTTTAGTGGCAACGAACGAATAATCATTAAAAAAAAGCTTTAAATATGATAGAAAATTTAAATATTCTTCTATCAGAGTCAGGAGAGAAATAATCGCAGTTTTCTCGCGACGCAATTAACAGATGGTTCACATCGTCATCACGCAGTTCACTTGACAAGCCTTTTTTGCAAAAACATCAACGTCATTGTAGGATATATTCTTGTGCATTACACATTGCAAAACAGGAGCGAAAGAAGTACCCTGAACAATTTGATTACAAGCTAAAAATCTCTATACTACAGTAGGTATATAAATAAATTATATTAGCTGAACTAGAGTTAGTTCAGTGACAAAAAACCTCTTGGTAGTCAAAGACACTTCTTTTGACCTTATTGCAGAGGATTAAATTCCTACCTTAAATCACCATCGAACTTACTTATTAAATCATTAATTACTAATTCCCATCTAACAATTGTCGTATCCACGTACTTTCGCGCGCTTAAACAATAACACACGCTCGTTTGAGTAAATATAAACCATTTCGTTACTTTAACATTGTTTAAATGATCGGTAATAAAAATTGGTCACGAAAAACTCGAGAATTCTATTGAAATTATTTTTTGCCATGAATCGACGCGCAGGTGCCGGAGATCAGAAATTTATCGCGATGACTTGAGTTTCCAGCGCAAGAACAGGTAAGCCGCGATTCGAAGTACGACGAAGATTAGCAGTAGCGCGAGAATGTCGAGCGTGAAGTCAGCATTTTCCATATCCAGTTCCTCAAGTGTGACCTCGGGTTTTTTGAAATGGCAGTATTTCTGCAATAAAATAAAGATTCTCTTTAACACCTTTTTCTATTAGATTATTGTCTTGTAAAATAATATTTTATCACAAACAGATTTCATAAATAATATTTGATAATGATTCACTTCAGAAGAATAGAATAAACTTGATTAAAGAAAAGTAATAATGACAATAAATTACCTGAAAGCACTTAAGGTTTTTGCGACCAAACGAGTAAGTAGATAAGGCAGTGCCCTCAAATCCATAACGGATGTAACTCAGATAAGTAATCCATCTGAGGTAGACGGGTATGGCATCGAAGCTGACGAAGAAACCTGAGAACAGCAAGAACGGAACGGACATAACCGGTGCCAGAAAGACGCCGTTTTGCACGTTCATGGCTGCTCCAACGACCAGGCCGACCGACTGTGCCACGAACGAAATCAGGAGACACGTGCCCATAAACATGCTGAAGCGGTAGACTTCGGGAGGTTGGCTCGTCAGGAAGTAGACAATCGTCACGTACAGAACGCAGAATATAGCCTGAAACGAACAAACATGTTTGCTTATACTGGAGTTAAATTTTTATTAAACAATTATGCAGTAACGCTCGACGGTAATCAAACCTACCTGGAACGGTATGTCCGAAACCGTGATGGCTAAGTAATACGATTTCAGCGAGTACCATCTATTAAAGTTTTCCTTTAACAAAACAGGCATCTCCAACGGGACTGTAAAATTTTTAAAATGAATCAGGTCAAACGAAATTATTCTTAATGTTCTCAGTTTAAGTACTTTACTCGAAATGTGTACTTACATGACAGAATCGTAATCGTCATGGAGGTGTACATGAGGAACAACATGTTGAAGAACAAGAAGCCGAGATTGCTGAGGACTTTCGAGGCGTCATTACCAATGTCGTAATACAACGCACCAATCAACAACCCCACAAGAATATGGGCAAACAGACGGAGATACATAAGAGTCTGGATAAAAGATTTTAATTAGGCACTTACTCTCGAAGTTAACGACTGACTTTTTAGAAATCATCAAAGACTTACCCAATCTCTTCTGCTGAAAAGCAGAGCTCGTTTTAATACGATCCAGAACTGCTTGAGTTCCGACGTTGGATATCTTTCCGGTGTTGCTTCCAAAGAATCATCAAGAAGGGAGGTCGTAATGTTGATGTTGTCCTTCTTATCATTCTCCATTAATATCGCGACTTCATCTGTAAAATAACCAAGCAATAAATATCGAATGTTCACCTTCAAAAAGGAAAACAAAAAAGAGAATCGAATAAAACGACACTAACTTTGCTTAGCGATATTCTTAGCGGTGTAGCTAGAGATGAGTCCGCCATTGCTCTTCTCGCTCGACTTATCTTCGCGGAACTTCTCTTCGATATTGCTCGCGTCATTCTTATCCTTAATCGCAACTGCGTCAGCTTGAGGCTCGCCGGACTCCTTGGTCAGATTGTTGAGCGGCTCCTTCTCGGGGAATGGGTATCCCTCGCGAACGTCGTGCTTGCCGTTCCTAATGGCGTTCACCAGATTCTTGATGTTGTCACCGTACTCGCCGCACGACACCTCGATTACTACAAAAGAACGGAAAATAATTGGACTCGTCGTTTTGGCTTCGTAAAAAAAAAAACATGCTTTTTGAGGAGTTGACTTACTGAAGGAGGCAGGGTTGTGGTAGCTCGGACAGCTGAGCCCAAGCGAACTGAGGAACGGAACCAGCTGGGAGGTCGAGCCTTGATAAACGCATTGACCCTCGGCCAACGTGTACAGAGCGTCGAACATCTCGAAGAGCCGGGCGCTCGGCTGATGAATCGTGCAGATTATAGTCCGACCACCACGCGCCAACGTCTTCAGTAGAGAGATGCATTGAAAGCAGGACGATGAATCCAGACCACTGTTGAGAGAATTTCAAAGTAAATGGAATTGTTGAAAGTCTGCTTGAGGACGTTAGGTAATTTTTTATTATTATTTTTTTTTTACACGATTCCATGCTAATCTACTTTTTCTTCAAACTGCCTGCGACAGTCGTGAATTGCACGCGTAACTGTTACGTTTTCATAGACGCTTCTCTTCCGAGAATTCCATTCGAATTTTAACGCATTTTTATTATGTATTTTCAAGAGAGTGGTATCACAACAAAAAAAGAGAAGGTTTAAAATTTATTGGCTCAATTGTTTTTATATGACTTGCATAAAAAAAAACAACACGAATAAGAAAAATAAAGTATGCTTCTCTTTTTTTTTCTTCTTGAACGAATACGCGGCTATCACAAAACCGGTCTCGTACGAAGGCAAACGTTTACAAATCCCGGAAAGCAGCAGATATAAAAGGATCAGCCATGACGCAGTTGAGCCGGTTCTGATGCTTTACAAATGCTATTAATTTTCATTACACGTTTGTATCTTCACTTGTAAACGAAAATTATTCTCTTAATGATAATTTAAGAAACATCAAAGTTTTAATTTTTCAACTGTATTTTCAAGCGTCCAATCCCCTTTTTCATCCAGTTAAGTAAAAAAGTTAAATTCAAAGCTTTTTGCGTCCGGCTTATTCCCCAAAGTTTCCTTTAACAATTGACATTTAATAAATGACATTATCCCTCATTCCGAATCCTCTGGAAACATAATGAAAACGTTGAAGAAAGAATATACTTTTCCTCGTTCTCGCTTATAACTCTCTCTTTCTTTGTATACTTTGTATAGGCTTACTCTTTCGGCTTTCGTAATCAACGCGACTCTTAAAACGTTTGCTCACGAGTATCTTGTTTTCATTCGACGACTCGATCACTCAATTGACAAGCTCAATAATTTTTCAACGAAATCTAATTCGCCTAATATTTATCCAAGCCTCTTTGATATTATGAGAGCAAACGGAATTATTTAATTTCGCCCATCGAGAAACTACGTACGTACTCCCTCTTACCGACACGTAACAATTTCAAGTCGACTGTTACTCCTACGTCATATTACCCGCGCTGCTCTCTTTTTGCGCTAAGTCATTGCACTTCCTGTTTCCCCCGTCGACTCGTCGCAACTCGCAGCGAACAAAATTCAAACAAACAATGCCTCGCGACGTTTCCACACATACAACCATCAACCATTCCCTCCTTAGGCTTTAGTCATCTCCGGCTGGTCTAACAATCCGATCAAACAGCAATGAAATATCGCATTTTAATGCAGGCCGAATTCTCGGAATTTCGTCAGTGCTAACGCACGAATTCATAGTCGTCATCGTACCACGCGCGACCACGTCTTTCGGCCGTAGCGAAGGAGAAACTCGCGATTGCGCATGCGGGACGCGCGCCAGCCAGTGGGCCCCCGACGGAAGCGCGATGAGGCTTTTCACGAAGCCGATCGCTCGCCGTTGTCTATACTTACTAGCCGCTTCGTGGCCTTGGTCGCGCGAAGAAATTTCGAGTTTTTTTTCCAGATGGAAAACGCAGCTGCGCGCATAAGCGATCTAAATTTCCATTTCTTTTTTTCTTTTGTCGTTTTGTTTGTTCCGACTGCACGTCGAGATACTCGAGAGAGCGTCGAATGTTATGACAACAGTTACGTCAGTGTTTTGAATAAATTATTAAATATTCTAAACGTGCATCGGGTATTAAGATCGCGATTGTTAAGAGCGCTTGTTTACGAAGATCATCTTCGAAAGTTCATAAATAATAAACAGGAAAAATTTCGCCTACGAAACTGCGTCTAAGCGCGACTCTTATCGACTCGACGATGAAAAACACGTCACATCGCTGATAAATTAATTTTTTTGCGGTTCCAGTCTCTCGCGCCCAAACAAACTTTGATTTTTTGTTTACAATCGAGAGAAGAAGCGACAAGAAAGTTCGCTATGCCAATAATTTCTTTACATCAAAAACTATCATAGAGATTTGTAAAATTAACCGTCGCAGTTTTAATGAGTCAGAAAGGCTTGATATATATTCTATCGAATAGAAAAAAAAAGAAATAAGGAAAATCAGACGACGTAGAAAAAGAGAAAAAAAAAAGAATTAAAACTGTAGAGCAGTGCAGGAAATTACCTTGTAGGCTCATCGAAGAACATGATGGGTGGATTGTTGACGAGCTCGAGGGCTATGGAGAGTCGTTTCTTCTGTCCGCCGCTGAGGTTCGAGGTCATGGTTTTCCGGTGCTCAGCGAGGCCAAGCGTCTCGAGGATTTCTTGGATCTAAACATGCAAAACGACGAAACGATTTAATGCCACGTGGGCTGGTTAATGCGATGTGCGGACGGCATTATAGTAGCAGAGAGGAAAACGCGATAAAATGTGACAATTTCGTTTCCAAAGGAATAAAATATATACATGGGTATAAACGTGAGCGCATGGGAATTATTGTATTAAAATAATATCGTGAAGATCGAAGGAGGAAAAAAAAATTGAATTGTAATACATAATTTGCAATATGTTTAGTCAATCGAAATATACACGAGCCTAATTAAATTTATACTGCCAACGTTAAAAAAAATTTAACGACAATGGGTTATTTCGTCATAAGGATATCAACACTTTTTTGGGTAATTAAGAGCTTAAATTTATGCACATAATTTGAGGAGAAAAAAAATTTTATGACATGCGATAATTAAATGACAAATCGTGAGTTAAATAATAATGGCTAAACGATAAACTAAAATATTTTATAACTTTATAATAATCTTGGAAATTATTGAGTGTACATTATATTTTTGAGGGTACGCGAGTTAAATTTTTTTAATCCCATTTGTTTGTAAAGCTTATTAAAAAAAAAAAATAATAAAAAATTAGCAAATGTATCGCTAACTAAAACTCATTGTTGCATTCCAAACGGAATGGAAAATCAGTTGCCTCGATCACGTATCGTGCGATTGCCTCTATAAATAGTCGATGTCTCGGACAAAAACGTTGCGAACGAATGGGATCGTTAAATAATTTTTTGTATTTTTTTAACATGACCTCACTCATAGAAAATTTGACTGTAAAAAAACTAAGAAAAAGTACAAAAGTAAACAATGTAACGAACTATCAATAATTATTTAATACGAATGTCTCCACATAAAAAAACGGTTGATTCAGAAAAATTTTAATATTTATGTTTTGAAATTCAATGTTAGTCCGCAGTTAATTTACCTTACAAGAAACATATTCATTAGATTAATATTTAAGTTTACGAAAATAAACATGACTAAATATCAATAAACTGCAGAGGGCAGATAACGAGATCATGGTCCAGTGAACGACCCAGAAAATCGAACCTAATTGTTAAATGACAAAGCTAAAGAACAAAAATCGAGAGTCTATAATATTTACTTACCACTTCTTCCTTCTCGGCTTTGTCGACGTGCCTGCCCAGTTTTAGATTTGCGGCAACTGACATCGCTTCCTGCACAGTCAAATTACCATGAAGCTGGTTGTCTTGCATTATGTAGCAAGAGAGCTTTCGGAAAGCGCTCAAATTCCTTTCGTGACCATTCATAGTGATGCTACCCTCCATACCAGTTGTCCTAATGAAAAAAACACAGATTTGTAAACACTTATTGGTAAATACTTATACATTTATTTTTTTATATAAAATGCCGGAGACATTTATTAGCAATACTTTTCTTGATTGTAAATATAGTAAGGTGTTATGTAGTTTTACGAACTAATAACGAGTACGTAATTTAAAAGTTCTTATTTTATGTAACTGTTAAAAGATTATCCTCCACGAAAAAGACTGTTAGTGACAAAAATAAATCATGTCTTATCATAACCGTCTGTATCTACTTAAAACAGTAGCGCTATCATACTGTCTTTAAAATTGCTTAAACGATACAAAACACTATTGAAAATTTCTGTTTCTATCTGCGACCGGAATTATAGAATCTTTTATATTGTACTGAAAAAATTTATCATCGACCCAATTCATATAACCAATTATATTTCTACGCTTCGATTTTGAAGCCAATGCAAATTTCACATTTAAATTCTCCAAAAAAAACTTTCGCGCCCAATTTTTATTTAAAGTAGTCGACAATTTATTAAGAATAAATTTAATTTTAAAAATAAATTTGTCCCCTAAAAATAATTTTTTAAGCTCCACAAAGGCCTTATTATACGTCCGCATCAACCGCTTGGAAAAATTAAAATCAATGTCTGCCTTTGACACATACTTCATTTTCTGACGGTATAAAAGCCCGTCAAGAGCTAAACGAGAAAGAAGGATATACATCCGTGAGCATTGCAAAAGCGCGCTTTTTTTCGCGCCAGGAGTCCAATGTCAAAAGTTCAAGGGAAAAAAATCGATCTTTTTTGTCCTGCCGGATGTTCGCGCACGTGGAAACCAGCGGGACAAGTCACTTGGAAACCGGTTTGCCCTCGCTTTATACGTGCACACACGCATTGAAAGCCTCACGTGCGTGTGTAGGTAGTATGGAAACGACATTCGAATTGTTCGTTGGCTTTTCTTTAGCCCTCGATTCTGCACGTCCGCGACGAAGGTCGTCAAGTCCAAGGAAAACTTGGTGCTTGAGTACAGGAAAGATTTCGGATATGCAAGTATGAACGGTGTCGGAGGGATAAAGCGCAAGAAAAACATAGACGAGCGGGGAGACGCCTTGACACGGTACTAACTCCACTTGATAGTGCTCTCGATGACTTGCTAAACTATTTCGAATGACCAGCTGGTGTATGTGGAGTAATCGGGCTATTTGGCACGCGACAATAATGTCGAGCTGATAATTCTTTCTTAAACAGTGGCTGTGCGCAATCGTTGTACCGTGCGTTTAGGCTTTTCTGTCTTTTATCATTCGAATGATGAGCGGCTTCGTAGTAAAAATAAAAAAAAAAAGAAATTGTGCAGTGAATCTTGTTAATTTTAAAAATCCTCGATGTTTTTAATTTTCTCTGTTTTGTAAGGAGGATTGAGCAAGTGGCAGTAGCGCAATTGCTCGTCGTCATTAAAATGTCGAAACATTGTGCCACTTCTCTTTAACCAACAAAACTAACCAACAACATTTGATAAATCAAACGTATCCAAGCTCGAGCAGTCACAGATCAATCAAAAGAGAAACTCAACGAGTGCAGCGACAGATTTCGCCGTTGGTAACAAAGAGGAAAAAAAAAGATTCGAAAACATCAAGGAGCGCCTCAGCAACAATCCCAATCGGAAGAAAGTGAAATTACTCTCACTCGTTGATGTGGTAGGCGCGAAAAATTTTCAAGCGTGTGCGAGAGAAAGAGAGAGAGAAAGGGAGTATAAGGAGGAAAGTTGGCTCTTACGCGGTTGGTGTTACGGCGCGAGGAAAGAAAGCGCGCACGACTTTCGAAAGTTGATCTAGTACTGCCTAGAGGATTTTCGAACATGTATAAATTGCAGATTTGATTTTTGGTTATCCACGATTTGGTGATTTTTTTTTACTTAGAGTGGCAAGGGAAATACACCATTTATACATAAAAAAAAAAGAAAGTGTGTGCCCTAAAAAGATAGATTTTTCTTCGCCTGAATTTGGCTCGTTTCTTTATCATCACTCGGACTCCTGCAACTTTTTCGACGTTCGTTCCATTAATTTAACAGTACAATTATGCATGGATTTCATTTAAACATTTTTATAGCCAATCAATAGTTCCTTCTTTTTCGACGAAGAAAAAAAAAGAAGGCAGCAATGAAACATTTTAAGTACACCATTTAATTTGCATATTTGCAGATTTTTTTTCAAAGAGATATTAAAATTCAGTAGTTATGAGCTGTAATTTAAGAACATCAATAGCTTTAGTTCGCTTCACCTTCAGCACGCGTCCTTGTTAGAACGGAAAATAAAACAGTCGCGAACCGTAACTAAAGCATCAGAAACGTCTTTACATTTGAACTTTTTTTTTAATCGTAACGTTACGTTCTTTATAGCGAGATGCTTTCATCCTTGTCATATATTCCTTGATGAAGAGGCTCTTTTCGATATTCGTTCGAGTATCGATGGCATTTCATTTGCGGTTAACAAGTGGTTTCAGTTAAATGAATTTCTAGTTGAATTGCGAGCAACTAGATACGACTGCGCTTGTCGATTGTCCGTATGTCTATTTTAAGTCACGAATAACTAATCACAAATTCATTTCGACTATTTGTCGTTTCGAATAAAGTCTATTTTTTCTGTTTATTATAAGTTACTGTATATTAATTTTAATATTCATATTATCAATATTGATGAGGATTAAATAATACACGAGAAATTTTTAAATCCGCGTAAAAAATAATATTTACTATTATAGACTTTTTTTAAATAATTCGATATACACCGCATCAATACTGTTACAAAAATATTATCGTAAATTGGATTTGTGTATTTTCCCAAGAAAAGTATTGCTTACTACTCTACATTCTTAATTTGAATTTATCATTAGTGACACCATTAGATAAAGCTGATTTAAGAATATTGATGTGAACGAGCCTCTTTCAGTAAAAATATTACAAAAGAACAGATAATGAAAAATAATTGTATTTGACTCGATTTGCGTTAATGCAATATGCATCATTGCATTATCGTAGTTTTAATAATAATTATCATTTTGACTCACTTGTATCCTGTGAGGATATTCAACAAAGTTGACTTTCCAGCACCAGACGGGCCCATGATAGCAGTTAACTCTCCCGATCTCAGCCTTCCGCTGACCGACTTGAGAATTGTTTTGACATCTAGAAGAAAAATTGAATTATTTAATATCTTAAATTCTCAGTATACTTGTAATTATATTAGAATTCAAATAGGAGCTCACGAATATTTAACTAAGGGTATATTTATATTTCAAAGTATTTTTGATTACACAAAGCATTAATATTAATTGTCGGTAACACGTGAGTCAATATAGTTTTATTGACACAGTAGGATATGCTTAGTATTAAAAACACATTGAATTACGAGTATAGCACAATGAGCAACGTTAGCAAACAAATTTTTTAAGTGCTAGTCATTAATGCTTAAACTAACTTTGAAATAAAAAAATCAGTTTTAATTAATTTCGTTGAACAATTTCTACATTATTAACTACCGCAGCTTCATATTCTTCAAAAAGCGATGATTTAATAAGAGGTAAAATAAAAGGAACATCAGCTGCGAGTCAGCGTTGATACAGATAAACGGATTCTCGGAGTAACAAAGAACTGCTGGATACGCTGCGCGTACAAAGTCCAATATGTAACAACAAAGTCACTGGATGAGAAGCAAATAAAAGGAACGAGAAAAAGTCATATATGCATGTATCGTTTTGATTGATGAACTGATGATTCATCAGCGATGCTCGTGTGTATGAGTGATCTGTACAGAGTGAAGTTAGAATTTTACGTAAATACTTTAAGAAACGGAAATTTAATCTTTGATTGGTTGATTGGATAATGCGACAATGTGTAACATCGATTGAATAGAGATTGTACAAACGTATCAGTGTGCCGATAAAAAATTATTCAGAGTTGTAAAAAAAATAAAATTGAAGAAAAGATTCAACAAGTTCTTTTTTAACAACCGAATCCAACCAATAAACTGGTCAAATAGTACTGTAAAAAGTATAACTTTAATAAAAATAAAAATTTGTTTGTTATTGTAGCTAAAATTACGTAATAATTGATTAAAATCGGCAAAAATTTTCAATATCCAGAGGGACAACAAATTTGCAAGTTTATTGCTTTAATAATTTATTATCGATAAGATGAAATACCTCATAAAAACTACTACGGTAAACATTTTGATTAACGTTTCATTTCAACCATTAAATATAACCGATAAAAAGTTCGATCGTTTTTATAAGATTTTTTTCCTTGAATTTAGATAAACCTTAATTCTATTATCTGATAATCTTGTGTATCTACCAACTAGTTTTTTCCTTTTAAACTCGTGAATTTGTATACCGATTGTACAAAATTCAAGTATTTTCAACAATAACGTTGAATGCAGTTTCTCATAGCAGAAGGTAAGGAACAAAGAAAATTACCCTACTTATGCTTAAAGATAAAGACGAATTCTCGAAGTTTAACCAATATCATCCGTAGTAGCAATAAATTGCGAAGCAACATGGATATAAGACCGCAATTGCTTGAGCGAGCAATTAATTGTCCAGTGTCATTAAGTGCTTTGTGTGTGCAACGGCGCTTTTTGATAAGCCAACGAGGTTGCCGCAAGTTCTTGGCTCACTTTTACATTTGTTTATCATTGAATTTGAGCGAACGAGACAAACTGAGAATTAAGTTTGCTCTATCAGATCCGATGTATCCCGTAATAAACCATAAGAGAGCAACGAAATTTTTCGATTAAAAAACTTAATAGATATTACTAGCTCTTCAGTCGTTACAAAGCTGATGGTTCTAAAGTGGCTGTACGTTAAAGTTTATTGAAATAATTTACGATGACGCTCCGACAATCATCGATCGATCTATTTAAGACTTTTATGAGGTACTTGTTCTAAGGGCTCTATTATAATTCTAAAAATGATTGATAAATTTTTAGTTTAATTTCACGTTCAAATTGATAATTTCTTAATTTCTCGAATAATGATGATGCACCGGTGATTAGCATATACCGACAGTGTATACGTCATGTTCAATAAATACCAGGCGTCAAAAACTAAAAGTAAAACGAAACTTATTATTAACAATAAAAAAAAAAATGTAAAGTATGGAAATATATGCGCTTGTAAAAAAGCATTAATGAGAAAAAGCTCGAGTCGGACAAAAAGGAAAGACAATAAAAAAATAAAGGAGAGGAAAGGAAGGAGGTACGTAGAGCAAGCGTTCTCGGACTTTTTTCAGGATGATTTCTTGCGCGCGCAGCACGTCTACGAAATCACGTAACGCAAATGCTCTCGCTGTGCAATCAAATTGTCAAGAACGAACTGCCGGAAAATAACGCATGAAAATAGGTAGGAGAGAAAAATAAAGAAGAAAAAAATGAGCGAATGACACGTAGCAGCGACAGTAGCGAGGACGAGGAGAGGCCCAAAGCGCCGCATCATTTCGTAGGAAATTACAGGCGATTTACGTGCGAGGCACGCAAAATTCACGACGCTGTGTATAATCTCTCGACGCCGGGGGGCGAACGTTTGTACCTCGTGAAAGAAACGGACTAAATTGGTCCCATACGGTCTATGCCATGTGAAAGCGCGCACTTGAAATTGAACCTGCGTGGCCGTTTGAATAAATGCCTGTGCGAACGTTGATTAACTACCAAGCGACGCTAAAAGTAGCGTCGCTTTAGCTAGATTTTTTTTCAAGTATATTCGTTTGTTTCTTTAATTCGTATAAATTCGACATTATTTCATTTGATAATGGACGTTCATTCGATATTGGTAAGAGTTAATATAGAAAGTGTACTACCTCGTGAATAAACTTTTTTAATGTAAATTAATATGAATTAATTTATGCGTTAAAATTATATTAATTCAGAAAAAATAAATTTTCTCTGTAAGGTTGTTCAATCATAATTGCAGTAGTTCAATTGTGTTGTAGCTTGACCTTTGTATTTTCGCTTTATTTTACATTATCTAATCAGTACATAAATGTTTTATACTGATATCTTTGTTTAATTGTAATTGTAAGAATAAAAAAGAATCAAATTCAGTAGATTTATAGAATTGTGGCCGTTTTATTATAAACTTGCATAATAATAAAAAAAAAACAACGATCAAGCTACTTAAACTCGAACGTGACGATAATGAGTACTTGTATTTTGTAACTTTTCTGGAAAGCATACTCGCTTTCTGAAGCACAAAAGCCAAATGACGCAGCAAAAAAGAGTTTTGTTTCGCTAAATAATCACTATAAAACGATTAATTTATTGAAGGCACAATTTAAACAAACTAATACATTCGACTAACAACGAAGTTGTTAGATAAAATGAACCCTTTCTGTTAAAAGAAAAAAAGTTTTTTTATGTGAACGAATGTGAGAATTCTTTCGCGTCGGTAACTTTAAAAAGTTAAGCAATAAAAAATTGACTCAATTCCATTAAAAATTACTCGGATGCTAGACTGCAAGCTCTTTTCATTCCCAAGAGGGGTACGTTATTATTACGACATTTCCGTTGTCGAGGCGCAATTTCGCCTTCTATAGCTCTATGAAGCAATAAATTCTTATGAGATCTTTTTCTACTGCGCATGTGCGAGTTAGATGCAGCAGAGCTGCTCCATGCTGTGTGGAATTGAAGAGATCGAATAAATGATCAAGAGAAATAATTAACCTAGAGGATATATAACGAATCCTTGCATGCAAGCGCGTTTGTGGAAATTAGAAATACATGTTCGCAATTCTGTTATTCTCCTTTTCCAATTTAGTTTTTGTTGTTTACAAAAACATGGGATTGCCACAAACAAAAGCATTTAATTTTATTTCCTTTTTTTTTGTTTCGTTATCATGAAAATTTACTGCAGTTAATCGAGGTTAATACTTAAAATCCTTTTTCTTAACTATCGATTTTTTAATGGTAAATAAAATGTTTTTCGAAGCATTTTGATTACGTGGCTATCGATGACTTTAATCTGAAGAAGAGTGGAGGGTAAACGTTGATATACTATAACGAGATGATGTCACTAAATTAAACTTACACGTAAATTACATTCAATACCCGAGATACGTCCAACAGATATTCTTTTACTTAAACATTTAATTTGTTCAAACCTTTATATTAAAATAAAAGCAACAAAAGCTTTAGTAATAAAACTAATTTTATGATAAAAGCATAAAAAGTAACGAGCTTACTTTTATTTTTTTACGGTATTAATTAATATTCGAAAATGTCCATTTCGTTTATTGAACTATGGCGCTGGCCTTAGCTCAATTACTCTTTACAAGCAAAAATTCTCGCAGAAAATCAATAAAAATAAAAATTTTTGCTCCGTAAACCTTGACGATTGATTGTCTTGCGCATAATCTATTAAAGTAGGCTTGCCATTAGACCTACTGTGCGTGTCGTTTCGATTCAAGGTTACGAACGTATCGTTGAGGCATAAGAATTCGCGAAATCAAAAAATTGCATTGCATCTAATCACTTTTATTCTCAAGAACGAGTTGACTTATGCGAATGTACTATTATATTTTATATTATCTAAAAAAAATGTGAAAGTCACTGAAATGAGCAAGCACGTGTTAATTTTATAACTTAGTTTTAGCTTTCATTTTGAACACAATTCAAGTAATTTTGACGATAAATTAAATTTGTACTCACGTATTTTGGGATTACTAGTAAAGGCATTATGTTTGATAGTAACATAAATGCTTGCATGCTACAAATATTATTTGATAATGAAGAAAAAAAATTGCGATCGAAGGAGCTAACGCTAATTGCTACTACTACTGATCGAAGTTTGTTTATAGAAAGTTTTCACCGTTACTACTAACAGTTTTATTTGAAATTTTTTGGATTTATTGTTTGATTAGTTTTTAGGTGGTTAGGTAATTCTAAAACCCATTTTTCTCCTGCTGCAATCAGGTTGTAGACTTTCACTTGGTGGTCAATGTCATCATAAACTTGTTTCTCGGTACACAATAGACTTAACTTAATCATACGTAGCAAATGTTTGTGAAATTTTCTACTTAAATTATTTATATAAAAAGTATTTTTTTATAAATATCAATTATTTAATTAGATTTAACTAACGATGATCATCTTTTTAAACGACATTCTTTTAAAATAATGAAATTGTATGGCATAATCGATTATTGTATTATCTCGCTTAACGTTTCACAATTATTTATCAGATCACTTATTCTATAAAGATTAAAGACAGTTAAGAGCGCGTTATAACAGGGGACTTTTTACTCCTCATAGAAATTATTAAAATACACGATGAAATTAGCAATTTAAATATCGAATCTCAAACTAAAATAGACGAAAATAAAGTAGGTGAAGATATCAATAGCCAAAATAGGTCAGTTATACATCAGAATAAATAATGCAGTATCGATGGTACAATTATAACTCGGATAAATGCAGAAAAGTAATGAAAAACCAATGAGCAATAAGACGCGATGACACATTCATAAGGTATAAAATGAACCTTGGCCAAAAGATTTCGCTTCACGTTGCATGAGAAAAGGTGTCACCGCAAAAAAGTGAAGCCGCATCGTAAATTAAAATTTGACCCACATCCTTGGGATTACTACCGCGTGTTATAGTCTTCGAATGCGGAATGGCGAATATTAACATTGACCTTTCGATAATTAATTCGTTTAAAAAGTTGAAATAATTTTTATAATACGTTAATAGCTATACTTAAATAATTTTAACGAAAACTGTTTACTTTTTTTTCCAACAAATTCAAGACAAATAAAACCCTTATCAGATCTATCACACTTTCATTAAAGTCTGCTACAAAACATGAGCAAAATCAACATAAAACACGTTTATGAAACATTGCCCAACGTCAACACAGAAAGTCACTCGTATGAACGTAAATTTTCTTAAACTTGTGGCCATCCATGCAAACGGCATCATTTACATTTTTTATACTTCCGCGCTCGCGACGTCAGAAATTCTAAAGATTAAAAAAAAAATCATGAAAAAATGAAGGAAAAAAAACGGCGCGTGCCACGAAGCTGAACAGCAATTAACGTGAAGAGTCGACTTCTTTCTCCGCATATTGTACTCGCGAGCTCTTTCTCATGAGGTTCTCAACGCGCTAGCTTTGCACGTCGAGTTCACGTGCTCGCAACCTTGTCTCGGTGATCTTACATGATTTTCGCAACAAACTCGGATGAACTTTGCGAAACAAAGCTTTAATTGCTCTAAAACTTTATGTAATCGAAGAGTTTTAATGAACGAGAATGCAATAATAACGCGACACACTTATTTTCCATACTTTCTGAAAGCTGAGAGAACACTGCGGCGTAAAATTAGATAGATTGTAATACTTACTATTTTTGCTGCCCTCGCGGACCTTGTAAGTGAGATCGGTGAATGCGAGATCAACAGGTGGCCTCTTGGGCAGGTGAGTGATGGTCTTGGTCTTAGCGGGCACAATCTGCAGTCGCACCACCGAATTTTTCCTAGATTCCAACAATATCCCATTGCCGTCATCATCGCACGAACTATTCCCTTCGAGCTTCATCGTTGGTTATCTTCGACCTTGCAGGCTTTTCTCAATCTCAAATAATCCGAGCTCGAAAGCGCGTTAACGTTTTTAATTTCTTGGATTTTTGTTTGTCAAAAATTTTGCCTGCGAAAATTTATTTATACTTGGTACTTTGCGCATACTTTAAGCTTATTTTAATGGCTAAAGATTCGATTAATAATAATAACAAAAACTGAGGAGTTTACATTTTGATATGTTGTTTGGCACGTTTTTAGAAAAACGTAATGAATTCATTAGGTTTTTCTAATAATTATTGAAGATTTAAAATGTATGATGTATAATTTTGTTAAAGTAATTAAAAAAGAGCTTTTCTTGGCCTTATTTGTTTCACTGATACGTGAATGGCAGATAAACACTGTCCAGAACGATAAGATTGAAAGTACGTGAGATATGTATTGAACAAAGTGCTCTTTGTATGAAATCTTTATAAATGTTTGTCTCTTCAGGAAGTTAAAAACAAGAAATTTTCTTATTCTTGTCGAGTATGAAAGACTTGCAAAGTTTTGCGAGTGAAATTTTGTTTAAAAGCTAATTTTTTGTTAATCCTTTTACGATATTTGAGTTACAATTTTCATTATGCGTCATTGATTTTTTTAAAAATCTGGACATATTCAGCCGAAACTAAAAGTATACAAATTTAAAAGATGAAAAAAAAACAATAACAGACACGAAGTGAAAAATAAATAAGTTTGGATTCATTGAAAACTCGAACTTCCGCGTTTCATTTGTTCAAAACACCAGGTACTCTTTTAGAAACGTAAAGCGATATAGTTACGTAAGATTTTTTGATTTACTTTTATAACTTGCCATAAAAAAGAGTCTATGTACTCTACATGTTTTTTTCTAACTATGTGGACAGCATAATTTTTAAACTGTCTTCGTTTTACAATAATCTTTTAAAATTTATGATTTTATAAAATCCGTAACACTATAAAGCAAAAGACGGTAAACGAATTAGACAGATAAAATGAAAAATTGATAGGTATTCTTAGTATATAAAAAAAAAATTAATTTTATTGATTCTAAAATAACATAAATAACTCACAAAGAGACGAAAATCTAATCAAAATTTCTTAGAAACTCGTTTCTACTTTTTCCTTAAATCTACGATTTAAGGAAAAGAGATGAGACTCAGCTTAGTTTATTGCCCTCTCATACTTTATCCACATCTATTCTTAACAAATGCAATAGTCTCAAACGTTAATCGTTTTGGTTATTTTAATCGAATCTTCTTTTGCGGATTAGATTAATAAACAAAGGCTTATGAAAATAAACATGTTCTAATAAAACTTCGTAACAGAAAACCAGTTTTATTGGGTCAACAATACACAGTCTAATTGAAAAGATGCAATATACGAAATTTGATTAATCTTGTATTGACAAATAATTCCAGTCTTTATCTCATTTCGTTCAAATAAAGCTTAAAGAAATTATCGGAGTAAAGATTATTTCTACAGCTTGGCAATATTGGTGGAAAGCGAACCGTGTAAATTTAAAAGTCAATGAACTGTTTACGTGAAGATTCAAAGCATAGCTGTAAAGGAAGCTATTTAAAAATTGTAATTTTACTAATGCCGGTTGTTTGACGTTACAAGCATTCTTGGAAAAAGCTTTAAAATTTGCTTATGACTTCACATTATTAAAAATTTAAAAAATATTCATCCATTGTCAATGTTCGTAAAATAAAATTGAGTAACATAACAAAAACACTTGTAAAATTTTCAACAACACAATAAGAAGAATATTTAGCACTTTTCTTAATCTGCATCGACCCGTACTAGCTTTTTGTTCAAAACACCTAACTTCCAACAATAAGAGGAAAAAAAAAGATCTCCTAAATACCGGATACATGCGAGCCAGACATATAAAACTGTAACACTAGAGAATCAGCGAGAAAGAGAGAGATAGTAAGAAAGAGAGAGACAGATTAAAGCCAATCCTCACATTGTTCCGCAAGCGCACATAAACGTCCTTGGTGTATGGAAGCTCGGTAGCCGAGGAGAGAGAAAGAGAGAGAGAGAGCTTGCAGCAGTACAGCTGTCGGCGCGTGCGCTGTAGCGACTTGCGCGCAGTAACAACCTCACAACTCTGTCGAACAACACTTGGACTCGGGCTCTCTGATCAAAAGGACTGGCGGATTCGACGACGAGCGCACGCGAGAAGAGAGAGTAGAGCCCGTTTCCACCGCGCACACACGACTGCGACAATGTTCGGCCGCGCACTGAAGAGAAGGCGGACCGACGACCACTATGACTACCGCACGACCGCGACGAGGGGAGAGAGGGGGGGGGGAGCGGCTTTTTGCACGGCGCTCTCTGCACTCTGGCTGAGTAAGCGCCGCGCTGGAGGGGGGAACGCCCATTGTTCGGCCGCGCGCGCGTTTTCCCAGTTGCGACCGCTTCTATACACCAAGTACAGATATATATGTATATACAACTATCGCGGATGTATGCACATGCACCGACGTGCTACACCGTGACGAGCTTGTTCTTTCTACTGCATGTGCTACTACTTTCAGCGCAAGATATACTTGGGGATAAAGTAGGCCGATGACGAGATGCTCGAGTTTTTTTTTGGTTTAAAGGGCTGCAAGATGGAGGCTTTGTCAACTTGCGGATGGCTATTTTTCCATATTCCTTAATAAAGAAGGTAACGGGTTGTTGTGATTATTTGTAGATTAATTAGTTAATAGGTCGTGGATTGCGCGTAGTTAATTTTAAAAAAAAAAAAAAAAAAAAAAAAATGCGCGTTAAAATGACATCAATTTTATTTTAAGTACACTGCACATTTTGTTACATACTCAATTGAATTCAATATCTTTAAAAATGGAAAAATTGACTTAAAATTTTGTAATATCCTTCCTTTTAATCTCCAAGTATGTAATCTTATCTTAAAAATGTGAACTGTGAATCAATGCATCGTTAAAATATTCGTGTACTAGTGATAAATTTTAATAAACCATTTTACCAAAACTAATATTCTGATATATCTATTGTGTTATTCCCACGACAAGCAATCACGATTCTACTTCTTTTAAAAAATGATATCTTTTTATACATTACAAATGCAATAAAAAAGTTAAAAATTTTAATATCTCCAAATAATGTTAAAAAATTATGTTATCTAATTCTTCGACCTTGACTAGCGCAGAGTGTAACATTTATTGCAAACAAATACTGCGGAAGAGCTAAAAAATTATAATCACAACAGATGACAACTCTCTTTATTGCAGTCGTAAGAGGAGCAAGTCCAAGCGCTAAGTTTCAAAATTCTATCGCTTGATTGTAATACTGTTCGGACTTTGAACTTTGCGTCACTCTGGAATACCGATGGCCTAAGAAATCTTTCCATTACGATATATTCGAAGAGTCACTTCTGCATGTCGTGACAAGTAAGCTCTTTTTACGTCGTAAAAAGAAAATCTAGTACAGAAACTTTTTGAAAGTCTAGTCTTCAACGTTATTCGTCGGTCGAGTTAAAACTGTGTTTGATTTTAAATGAATAATGATAGTACTATAACGACCGTTCGTTGATAGCAATGCAGAGAAAGAAAAGATATGGCAGAATGAGTAAAAAAATGTTGTGTTTCGCGTCAAAATAATATTGATGCGAATGCGCGTATCTTTACACAAAAGAGAGCCTGAAAAGTTAAAAATTGTTATGCTTAACACTATCTTAATAACATTGCCCGAAAAAGAAGAGCCAATGATTCTCACCGCAATATAATATCTAATCAACGTCAAATCAACCAAATGAAAATTACAAAAAAATTTCCCCGCTCGATTCTCATTGATACGGTCTCATGCTAAAGCTGAAAACGCACGGATTTGCCAAGCACCCATGGATGAATCTTATCGCCTCAAGGCGAATGTAAGTCCAGCATTCCGTGTCCCCTCTGTCCCCCCTCCCATCGGCCCCTCTCGCAGTTTCTTGCGTGTGTAAATCTCATCGCTGGGTCCCCCTCGCATATTTAAAAATCCGCGCTTTTTCATCGGCCGAGAGGAAAAACCGGGACGACGACTTAATGGCGTGCGATTAAGCCGCCGGGCAAAAAGCTTTTACGCAAACAGGTCCGCGGGAGATGAAGAAGGAGAGAGGGAGTGAACGAGGATGCGCGCATAAAGAAGCCGGTCCCGCGCGCCCCGACAAATGCAGCGAAGGTTCGCCAAGAGAGGCTGAAGCGGCGCGCACGCACACACACCTGCCTCTGCCTCTCCGTGTGTATATGCGGTAAAGTTCCGCGGTGCCGGCGGTGTCCGGTCGGTCCGGCTTTCTGGCGCGCTGAGGTCGCCGGCTTCGAGCACCTTCCAGCGCGAGAGAAACCCGCTCCCTATATAACCCTCTCCCCCTTCCCGCCCACTTGCCCTCTCGGTCGCCGGCGAACTTGCTAGAGGCTGGGTGCATCGGCCGATCCGGGCCAACTCTGATATCGGATTGAGCGCGCGTGTATTTACTCGCGAGAGCCTTCTTTTTGGCGATTTTTTTTCCTCGTTTTAAGACTTGGATCGGCCACGTGGAATTTGTTTGTTTAGTTTTGTTTGCTCAGATCTGAATTTTTTCGGTGTTATCGTTTGAATTTACTTTTTTTTAACAGCTTCACGCTGTTTACGAATTTATGATGTTTAAATAACCGAGTATTTCGCTTGCAGCTGGTTTTTTTTATACCGCGCGCCGGTGATACACGCGGTAATGGGGTAAGGAGCTACTAGACTTTTCTATTACTCCACCGAATAAATCATCGCTTAAGCGTATATTAGGTAATACAGAGTTTCACTTGTGTTGCAAAAAAAAAGGAAAATCGTTTACGAGTGCACGAGGTTGATTCTCTAGTCGAGGGCAAAAACAAATTCGGCATTTTCAAATTTTGATGGTTTACACGGTTTCAAGGTTTATTATGCTAATAAGAATTAAATATTTAAATATAAAACAGTTAATAGATTCAATACTAACATAAATTGTGCAATATATTTTTATCACAATTTAGACTTTTTTACTAGATAGTTCTAATTCCAACAATTTATTTAAATTAGAATAATTAAAATTTGAGGATTCATTTTGAAATTGAATAAAATGAAGTTTACTGATTGTTCAATGAAAAACTAAGATAAAGCTTAAAAACATTAAATAATGTTGTCAATGAGTAATGACACGCGGAACAGTAAATTACGATCAAGAACTCAGTGAAAGTATTTTTCCAATGTTTCTCGAACGTTCTTCACCTCAATGCTCGAGTGTGTGCGCACACCGGTCAATTTGAACTGCGCGCGTGAAATCGTTGCATAAATAGCTAACATATTTTGCTAAATGCATTTTAATTATGCAAATTATACAGCTGCCTGCTTTGAAAAATATTTTATTGACGAAAGTTGGAAAGTTCTCGAAGCTTTTAATGAACTTTAATCGTTTAACACAATTTTCGGTTACAAATAACAAGAAAAGAAACCTTAACTTGGTTAGTATAGAAAATAATTTTTTTACATTTTATACGAAACTGCAGTATTCGTCGCCCCGATACAGAAACACGACAACTCGGCTAAGCGCTAAGAAAAACGACAATACACTTTTAAATTAATACGAATTGTCGTTTTTCTTAGCGCTTAGCCGAGTTGTCGTGCTTCTGCATCGGGGCGACGTATTGTTGATCAACAACGATAAGTACAAGATTCACGTAAAAAAAGCGAAAATATGCGCGTAAATAACTAAAAACACAGTAGCAAGAGACGTAAATGAAACCAAAAAGCCTGAAAAAGTCACTTGAAGCCCACCGACAATCACCTTCCGTTTCACATTGCTTGATAATTAATAAGCCCAAGGCATTTCACAATAAAAATCGAGTCGGTCTCAATCCAAGAAGCCGCCTGCCTAAAAATCTAACGACCAAGTGTACCAGTTTTAACAATGAGGCTTTCGGTTGGATAGTCGCATAACTCCATAATGTTATCAACTACGGCATTGGTAAATCAACGTTGGGTCAATCAACAACCGACATACAGAAGAGAGAAAGAGAAGGAGAGACGGAGACGGAGAACGAGTGAGAAATTTCGTACGGCGCTCATTAATAGCTATCGGCAGTCTCGGTGCGTTCGCGCGAAACAATGGGCCGTTATTGCTGTACGTAATTTCCAGCTCCCGTTTAACGTCCAATGACGTCGAAGATGATCCAGTGTCCATTGGACACATGCTCCTCGTCACGTTCGCCACTTGATCCTTATCGTAACGAGGATCTGTCTACGCCTAGCCTGGGATTTCATTTGAAGGAACTCACGGCCGTCAATTTTTAAAGGTACAAATTTGTTATAGGTAAGCGAGTGCTCGAATTTATTATGTTTCATTCTAATTTTGATAACATGTGTAGGTGTTTCATTAACAAGAGTCAAATAATGTTTGGTAGACTAGTTTCAGAAAGGTTGGACATTGATAAATAGTTTATGAAAAACTAAACAGCGAGTATAAATTCATTGATAAATTGAATAATAGTTTGATTGTAGACTATCTTTGGTATTCAATTTCGCATATAAACAAAAATTATTTACCACATAATCTCTTGTTTGGATAAAAAAAGCTAAAGTTAAAAACTTTTATAAAAATTAACATTTCCCAGACCAATGTCATGTCCTTGCTCTTGCAATATGAGATTTTATCTAATGCATATATTTTTGCGATTCTCGTAATGTATGCTTTCTGCTCGAGAAAATTTCCATTGCAAAAGATCTCAATATAATATGTCTTAGTATTTTTTCTCTGCGCATTTATTAAACCTGTTATTTTTTCTGCCCTTGTTACTCATTCGATCATATAGATTTTTCATACTTTTTCATTTTTTTTTCAAAATTGAATTATAAATACATGAAAATGGTTTAACGATTGTAAGAGTATTTAATAAAATTGTGAAATTAGAAGTATACGTTCAATGGCGTTTGTTATAAAACTTTTCTTTTTCAATTAAAATTGCATACTAAGATAAAAAATTGGTTTAACAGATACTTGATAATAATTCTATAATATTTTTTCAGACTTCACTTAAATGCTTACAACAAAAGACATCTGTTAATGTATTCACATAAATCAGTGAAAAAATCTTTCTTTTCCAAGTCATTTATATAAATAGTTTTCTCAAACAAGTATTTATCTATTAATTCAAATAGTCTTCAAACGGTGGCTAATGGGATTCATTTTCACGTGTCTTTATAAAATAGCCTATTGGGAAGCAAAAACATTCTATGTTCTTATACTGAGTAACTATGACGTCAAACGTTTGAGAATTTTTAAATTTCCATAATTTGTGTCTTACTAATCTATGATATATACGTAATTTCGATATGAGTTATTAATGAACTTCGTAATTTTTCTCGATTGTAATTTTAATCTGAGGAAAAAAATAAACGTATGCCAGCTTTCTTAGAAATCAATCAACACCTGTTTTGACATCTTTTTTGATTTTGTCGAAAGTCGAATTAATTAATGAATTCTTGTATCAAACGGTTACATATTACCTAATTGAGATAATCGTGATAAAATTTATTATAGGGAAACTAATACAGTGTAAAACAATTAGCGAAATTAATATTGTAACAATTTATTTTTTCCATTATTCATAATAAAAAATTAGTTGAAGCACAGATTATTGATTTTATCAATTCTTGTTGATTTATGGGAATGTTTTAAATTAAATTTTAAATTTTAACTACCTTTGAAAATTGAGACTTAGTTATTAAATTGATCAATAGGTAAAAAATGTCTTATCGCACTTCTATTTAATTATTTAAATAAAACTAAGATCGAATTAGCAAAATCGCCTCAAAAGTCAACGTTATTAGGCTTTCGATGACGAGACACATTATACGAATCTTCACTCTAAAGCCACGTGATAATTCACTCCGATTATCATCCAAAGTCCAAAAACGCAACGATAAGCGTTAGCTATTAAAAAACATCGAAAACTCTTATTATCGAATCTCATTATTTTACTCGTTAATTATCAATATTCTGATCAACGTTTCGCACTCGTCGATGTCGTTAAAGATAAAAAAACAATAGTCTTGAAGAATCGCCACATTTTCGATTTGAGATTGAGAAAAACCTGGTCTGCTTTCAACGATGAAACTTTAAATTTCTTATACTAGCATTTTATTAAATTAAAATTAAATTAAAAGTGTTAAATTAACCATTTCATTTCAAGGATTGTACATTTTCGATTGAGCAGCCTATAAGAATATCACTTTTTTTGTGATAAAATAAAAAGGAAAATGCATGCAAATTAGCAAGTTATTATCTTACAACAAAAAAATCAGTGCAATTAAGATGCTCTTACTGCTTTTACAAGCGCAATAAAAAATAAGGTATGAAACTTATGCGTACAGCTTGAAATAAATGGTTATTTTTAGATAAAACCGTCAATTAATGAGTAAACTTACCCATTCCCTATCAAGGCCGCCTGGCCGTTTTGTACTCCGTTCTCTTGAACCATTGTCGCTGATTTTATGTTTCCTTTGCTTAACAATTCAACATTAAATTCTTGTTTCTGCGTCTTTTTATCTGGAAAATAAAATTACGTATTAATTTTCAAGTTAAACTTTTTAAAAAAATACATAAGATAAACTACAAATATTTATTTTTTACAAGATGTTTTTAAATCTCGTGATAATTTTAAATACATGTTACATACGAGGAAAGTCAGCAATTTCTTTGGTCAATTCTAATAAAAATCATTAGATAATTATTTGCTGCTTTCGCAAACACATTTCGAAGTCCTAATAATTTTTAATAAATAATCGGCTATAAACATCGAGTTATACTGCGCGCCGAAGAAACAATATTATGTTTTCGAAGAAAAAAAGTTTTTAAGTCTTTTTGATAGTCACGTTTTTCGTGGCATACATTAAGTTGAACGTGAAATAATTTTAATGTGTTTGCGTCAAAGTCATCAGGGTCTCTGGTCCTTGATCGGAATGCTTAATAATTTGGTCAGCCATTGAGGCATTGATGATCTTCACGAAACCCTAAATCCTGCTTTAATTCGATTGTCTCCTGTATAAATTACTCGAAGAATTTTTTTTCAAAGTTTTCCTTATCCTATTCGTAATTTACTTATGTTATTCTTAAAAAAATGAAGAATTTGCAAGCATTACAATTTAGAAACATGGCGTCTTATTAAACTTAACACTAGATCATGACATTGCTCGTTAGGAAAATACATACTTTTTAGCAAGATCAATCATAAAAACAGTCGAAAGATAAAAACATTGAAATTAAACTAGTTGAATTAAAAGTCCTGCACTCTGACATGCTGTGATTATCGAGACGTGATATACGTGAATTTAATAAACAAACGGCAAGCTAGAAACTTCAAGTTGTGTAAGAGAACTGTGGACGTAGGTTGACAAAAAATATGCTATTGCTATATGCGCTGACCGACCGAAGACTATATAAAAAGTTATTGGAGCTTATCAATACCGCTGACAATTATTGAAACTCAATTTATAAATCAAGAAACTTTATGTAACGTTGTAAGTCGACATATAAATCTAAACAAATATGACAAACATTAGTCTGTTAAATTTATGTATACAATGTATCAACAGGTTAACGTGAAACATTAAACAATGCAACAGAAAGAAGAAAGAGGCACAAAGTGATTACTTAATATCGTTGCAATACTTGAATGAATTTCCGGTAAACTATATAGCCGTAAGAAGAATAGCCATCAAAGTTTATTTGCAAATCGTCAAAGTAGCCTTTTTTTTCCTTCCTCTAGTAATTATTTGTCTGGTGAATTAAAAGCTTGCAAATAAGCCGTGCACACTAGTGCATAAAAAAACTCGGCCGGCACTTATTCATCCGTCAAAGTTAAACAAATTCTTTTACTTTTTACCCGATGCAAATAACAAAACCCATTCCGAGAAAGGTGAAAAAAGCTCCTATATTCGCCAATACTAAACCGAATTATTGATCCAACCAAGCAAACATTTCGCTTAGCTATAAATTTGCCTCTTCACTTTGCACCAACGAGGAAACGTAAAAAAAAAAAAAAAACGGAGCCGAGCCCATACAAAACCCACGTCGTATTCAAAGCAGGACATCGTTGGATCTTCCCGGCGACTCTCTCGTCGCTCTCACTTTCAAAATTCTTGAAAGAGCTCTCACACTCTCTCTTAAAGAGGCCAGCAATCATTCGGTAGCCGATAAGTAGCGAGGCCGATTCTCTTAACAAAGCCCGAAATTCTCCGCGAGTGCGTGCAAGAGAGAGAGAGAGAGAGAGAGGGAGAGAGGGAGAGAGAGACACGGGCCTTGGGTTTCGAGATCTTGGACTCGATTCGCGAGAAAGGGAGTACTCTCTCTTTCTCCTCCCGCGCACCTGTTCAACTTGACCGTCAATCGTTGCAGATAGCTGTACCTTGTCGCCAAAGCGGCCCCGTTTTCCTTCCCTCGTCCACCACCACCCCCAAGAAGATGGCTCGAGATGTAGCCGGAGTCCGGACTCCGATTCGCCTGCGCTTGGTTTTTCCGACTTTGTTTACGCTTCGCTCCACACCAGCCGTCCGATAACCTTTAGTCCTCCGTTTCTTGCTCGCGTACTCTCTCTCTCTCGCTTGCCGGGATAAGCGATGCGTGTATTCTCGATGCCTGCGTCAATCTCGGATTTTCCAAACCTGCGTTATTTATGTATGTTTCTTTTGTTCCCTCGTCTCCTTCTCTCAATTGACTATGTACAGTAATGCAATTTGAAGCGAGAGAGAGGGAGAGAGAGAGAGAGAGAGCGCAGCGCACAGCAAGTGAGTAACGGGAAAAAATAATGGACGAGCCGAGGTGCATCGCGATGACGGTGTACTTACGTTATACGCGAGAGAGAGACACCAATAAGATCGAAACGAGCGCGAAGGTGTAAAAACGAGAGGCTGCAGCAGCAGAGAGCGATGTACGCTCTCCGTGGCCTAGATAAAAATACGCGCAGAGTTGGCTATATCTACTTATAAAGATGCACTTACCCTTGTCTTGTAGACTAATTCCGCAGCAAAGTCAATGATCAGCAGCAGCAGCAGCAGATCAGGGGGTGTGCCGTGGGAATAAGAGAGCTGGACGATATAGATAACGCCTTGGACGAAACTGCTCGTGGAAGATTTGTCAGAAGCCGGAGCAGTAACAGGAGCCGCGCAAGAAGCCGAGCATGACGGCCGCAGCAGCGTTCACACACGACGACGCACAGCTGATACTACTGCTGCGCAGGGGCTGTATTACACGCCCAGGGCTTTATACTCTGTCTCTCTCTCCCTCTCTTTCTGTTTATCTCTCTGTCAACAGAGCGGCTGCGGCGTGCGCACGAGGTCTGCGGGGAATTAGAAAGAGAGAAGAAGCGAGCGGTGCGCTGCTGCGAATGGGACTGACCGTCGACTCTGCTCTGCGCGACTTGTATATATGCTGCGGGAGAGAGAGAGAGATATCGGAGAGCCGGCTACGAAAGACCGTACGCCGTAGGCTGCTGTGCTACTGCTGGGGATCTAGTGCCTCGTTGGAGGAGGCCCTCCTCTCGACGCAGCCGCCATAAACCCGTTTTCCGCAGTGGCTCTCCGCGTGCGTGCTTTTCTCTCGCTCCTCTGCTCCTCGCGATCTCTCTTTCTCTCTTCAGCTTTCTCTCCCACCGCAATGTCTGCTTCTTGAATCCCTCTCTCTCTCTCTCTCTCTCTCTCTCTCTCTCTCTCTCTCTCTCTCTCTCTCTCACTACTTGCTCTCAATGTGTGCAGTGCGTTTGTGCTTCAATGTATTACTGCGACGTGCGACTGTATGGTCAATGAACGTGTGGTGCACTAGCTTGGTCGTCGGTCGGGGCTGCGCGCGACTCGCCTGCTCCACAAGCTCCACTTGTTCGCAAGATAATACTGTGCTTTCGTTTACATTTTGTTTCGCACTTTGCTATCGGCAAAGTTTGAACTTGCACGCGCGCGCTCCATTTTAGAGCATATTCCATTTTAGAACAGCTCGATCTGGAAAGAAAAAACAATTGTATAACTAGTTTATTGGTTTTTCTTTTTTTTTTTAATAGAAATTGGATATTAAATTAGTAATTATATTCTACCGTTTGTTAAGAAAATTTTATTTCTCAAGTATTTTTAATTGCAGAACAGACGAAGAAAAGTAATTATGAACATTTAATTCATCTTCATGAGAAAAGAAAATTGATATTCTTCTTTAATTGGACTTTAATGTGTGCAAAGTTTTTATTTATAAACCGAATAGTAAAACAAATAAATAAATATTCAGTTTTTTTATTTGACAATTCTAATTGACAGATGCTAAGTAAGGAATTTTTCTTATCGCTTACAGCTAAAAAGTTCTGACGCGGTATTTTTGAAAGGTAATACAAAAGATTCCAATTCTTAAAATAAAATTCAATTTTTTCTAAAATAGATTATTTAACAAACTTTATAGAATTAATTTTTTAAATGTACATAAGAAAAAAAAACCAAGAAGAACATGTCTTTGTTGCAATTTTGCAAACTGTTGATCCAGTTCCTCCGCTCGAGAACTTGAAGTGGAAAAAAATAAAAGCGTTTTACATTTCTATCAAGGAAACATGAAAGCTTGATGACAATGAAATATGAGGAATAATAATCAGGTCAAGCGCAGTTTTATCAACGCAAATGCAGCTGATTATTTCGTGAATAATCCTATCATTTCCCATCTAAGATATCTACTGGCTCCCTGTTACATATACCCAAAAAATTGATGAAAAATGGCGGCCACCTCGAGCATGGAATGCGTAGACTTTTTAGAATTTCAGGTACTTTTAAAAACAAATGTCCGAATTAATTTTTTTAAAGACGTTACTTTTTCTTTCCAACAATTCTGACGGGCTTGTATTAATCGTCTGCTACGGTAACCTAATAAAATCGTCATAATGGCAAAATAACCTCATTTTCTTATATCACACAACCGGTATTATATCTTAACTATTTTATTTTCATGAAATTGTGCAAGTCGTAAGTTCAATTTAATTCAACTATTATGATACAAAATGTTTTCAACAGTTTTAATTCATTTTAGGATTCGTTGCAAAAAATGAGACAAATTGATGACAAGATTATTTATTTGCTAAACACTACCATCCCTACTGAGTCTTTCAAAAGCCAAGTGGATCCTAGTCACAACTGTAAAGATTTATTTCAACAAATTCAGTCTGGTCATGCTCAAAGAGAGATAGCTATTAAAAAGTGCTTAACTACTGTAAGAAATAAGGTCAAGGAGTTAAAGGAAAAGCGAGATGAAAAGGGAGATGATCCTGCTTTTATAAAAGATTTAAGAAAGGAACAAAATAAACTGCGTCTTCTTGAATCAGAATTAAATGTTGAAGAAGTTATTAAGAAGAGAACAACTCAAGTTTATTACGAAAGGTGTCGTCGTTTTTATAAGCCAGAAAAAGAGCTGTGAAATGATTGTTTAAAGACAATTTACTTTGTAAACACTTTGTGCAAAGAATATTTAACAATTCAGTGAATTTTATATATATATAGCTTTGACAAGAAATGAAAAATGATATACATTTTAGTAATATCTATCAGAATATAATGTTAAAAACTGTTAAAAATGTTGCGTTTAAAATGACTAATTTTTAATACAACTGAAATTAAAAGTAACCATATGATAGATATTACTACCTCAATTTTTTATGCTTATAATATGATTGAATATGTTGTAAATATGATGTCAAACTTTAAAAATGTTAAAATGTATATTATCAATTGATGCAACATCTTTCTTTTAAAAGAAAAATGGTGCTAATGTTTGTAAATAGATTTGATAAATTAAACTAATGAAAAAAAAATAATTTTATTTATTTACATTTTTTTCAATTGAGTATTATTTACAATAATATCCACATAGCTGGAAGCATTAAATGAAAATTTTAATGTGTATAATAAACACCTACCAAATTACTCATTTTCCACATGACTGAGATATTCGAATTTTATTTAGGAGCATTCTGTGCAGCTGCCTGTCTTTCACGTTCGGCTTCTTCTTCTATTGCTTTATGCCAATCTTGTCGTCTTTTTTGTATTGAATCACCTTGTTTTACTAGACTTTTAGCATAAAAGACCATACCAACACACATTAAAGCTATAATAATAATAATCCTATTTGCTGCTTTTACACGTGCTTTGCTCTTAGCTTGATATATAACCTCTTCTCTATAAAAGTTTATTATAATTATTATAATAAGAAAAAAAAAATATTAAATAGAAAGTTTGTGGTATTAAATGTAGTTCAATAAACAACCACTGTAATACATTTTATAAATAAAATGCTATCAATACATATATTTGATTATTATTAAAGTTAATTATTTAAATAATATTAAAAAAATTATAAATATAATTATGTAAAAACTACATACGTGATTTTATTTGGTACTTGTCCTTTTGGATATTTCTTTACCCAAACAAGCAACCATTTATCAAAATTTGTTGGTATATACATTGCTCTCCCTTTAAAACAATATTCACAATTATAGATTTGTTGAAATAAAGCAATTTTATTATGAAATCACTTAAATACAAATTAGAATCTAAATTACCAGGTATTGTACTATGTCCTGCTTGTGAAGAAGGAGAAGAAGCTTTAGCAGCAGAATCTGCTCCCTTTGATTCAAAATTCTTTAAAGATTGACTTATAAATCTGCGACTTGCTATTGATGTATAATTCAATAATTTTTGAGACAACATTTTGTTTCTGAAAAATATATCCATACTTTAATAAACTTCTTTCATTTCTCTCAAATGTTATGAACCTTAAATTTACACAAATTAAAGATTATGTGCTATTAAATCACTGTATCAACTGCCGTATAGCCAGTTGAGCTTTACATTATTAAATGAAATGTAATTGCTAAAATAGCTTACGTATTCTTATATCACTAATCTCTTATTATCACGCTACTCAATGTGTACAAGGTGCAAACTTCTACTGTGTACACATTAGACGAACAGCTGAATGACAATGAGAACATATGTATATCCCCCTTTTAGACTTGCTCCACTAGCGCCGATATTTCAAATGATGCAATAAAAATATCGTGATATTTTCTGCAAATGAAAAACTGCAATTAGATGAATGCATTTACGTACAGTTGATAAAGTAGAAAGTAAATAAGTTGGAGAGCGCCGTCGCGATACCGTGAGAGTACTTACAGCGGTCAAGCAATTTGTCAGAGCGCGATAGAGAGAATAGCGAGAAAGAGAGAGAGAGAGAGAGAGATAGAGAGGGAGAGAGAGAGAGAGAGAGTACCCAAGCCGCGTAGAGCGTTTGCGGGGGTGGGGGCGTCCAAGGCACGCACGATGGCGGCCCGAGGCTACGACAGCATGGCGTCCAAGCAGCAGGCCAAGTCGTCGTGTGTGTCATTGCCGTCGGGTCGATGTTAGACGAGGGAGAAGCCGCGGCTCCCCGCGCGCCGTCGCAACAGCCTCTAGCCCCCTCATCGGCATCCTCGCGAGCTGCAGGAGCAGCAGCATTATCATCATCACCGATAGGAATAGTAGTCTCGGTTGCAAGAGTAGCAGCAGCAGCAGCAGCCGCCGGCGCCGCTGCGGTAGCACAGCTGCAGCAGCAGCATCTCGTCAAGTAGCGCTCACGCAGCCCCGCGGGCCGGACGTTGCCAGCGCTGCAGGCGTGCCGAGGGCCTCTGGGCGGCGTCGAGGAGCACCACTCCGCTCGCCGTACCCTCGTGCTCTCGGAGTCCTCGCGCGCCACCCGCAAGCCCTTACCCTGCAGCGCCGCCGCGTGAGCCCCAGGTGAGAGGAGGTGTTGTTTATAGTGCGCGAACGTTGAAAAGAAAGAGAGGACTAGCTGCTCCGTATGTGTGTGTGTGTGTTTACGCGGCTGTGTTGTTTACCTTCCTGGCCTACCCGGCTCTAGGGCTCTTTCTGCGCCCCCTCCTCCTCCGCCGCCTCCTCCTTACTCGCACGTGACTTGCGAGCTTGAGCTTGCCCGGGTACCGAAGTCGCGAGAGAAACGCGACGCAGCAACAATGCAGAAGGCCTCGATGACATGGGCTGCATCTCTCGGATCCTCGTTTTCGCGAGCCTTAAAACTGCCTGGCCAGCTTGTTTACGGAAAAGTTGAATGAAATTTGACTAAGGGGATGACTAAGCTCGAGAGCAAACGCGATCCCTTAGCCAAAAGCTCCGAAGAGGTGGCCGAATAAAACTGTCGGCGGCAAACGAACTTTTGCCGATGCGACGGTGGCGGTTCGTTTGAATTTTCGCGGCTCTCCCCCCGTTGGTAATAATAACCTCAAAGCTCTCGGCGCGAGTAAACCGCCTATGACTCTTGGTGACTACGGCATTGCGCGGGCATTCACATCCGGGGTACGCTAAGTCGCGAGAGACGGTGTGTATACACACGTCCGCCAGTCGAGTCGTAGCAGCGTACACCGAAAGAAGAGCTGCAGCGGAGCGCGGAGAAAAGGAGGCTCGCGCGCACCGCGCAAGGAAGGAGGCATCTGCGCGGCGCCCCCCCCTCTCTCGCTCTCTCTTTCTCTCTCTCACGCACACGCGTGTAACTCCGTCTCTCCCTCGTCCCCTCCCCCTTCACCGGACCCCCTCGGCGTCGCCGCAGCGCAGCACCGCGCCAAGAGAGCGAGAGGGAGAGTGTGGGGGACGCATACACGCGCGCACACGCGCGCGAGAGAGCGGAGATCTTGTGATGGCGGCAACGGCGGAGGCGGCGGGACGTCGCGATGCTGGTGCTCTGGATCGGCGACCCCGTGTCTGGCAAGTGTCCTTCCCTCCGATCGCTGCCCCTCCCAAGCGAGCCCTCGGCTCCAGGAGGCGGAATATCGCCGGGTTTGCCAGATCTTCGACACCCCCACGCGCCCTCTCCTCGACACTCTGCCTTCTCTCCCCTTCCCCCCTCGCACCGCCTGTCCCCCCTGCAGCCACCCTTGCTCTCGTTCGGGATCGGGGATTGGCGCGCGACCCGCTTACAGTGTTGTTTATTCGTTGTTTATTTCTCGGCTGCTCCAGCCCCCCCCCCCTCGCTCGGCTGTTTGTTCTCTCGCACCGCGTGTTAATCATGCAGCTCTGATAGCCGAGTTCTCTTTGCCCTTAGGTCCAGAAAGATGAGCAAGCGACGGAGGACCTCGTCCGTGGCTAGTAGAGGCACAGAGGATGATCCTGATGACATAGTGCCAGAGCCTAGGGAGGCCAAGAGAAGGAAAAAACTCGATCCGGTATGTTTACCTAGGTGGACTGTGCTTTTGTTTGGACAGCATACAATGCTTCAATTTGTAATTGTGTTGTCAGATAGCATGGATTTTGTGTGTGAATTAGTTAAACGTTTAGACTAGAATGTATTAAGATACAAATGTCTACTAAGTACTGCTGAGAAAATTAATTTTATAATTTTTTTTTGTTTTCTGAACCAGAGTGATTTATGTCATCAGTTGTATGATGTGCTGAGGAATCATAAGAAAGAAGATGGCTCTCTGCTGTGTGATGCTTTTATACGTGTTCCAAAGAGACGGCAGGAGCCCGGTTATTATGAAGTAGTTACTAATCCTATAGATCTTTTAAAAGTTCAACAGAAGTTGAAAACAGATGAATACCATGATATGGATGAATTAGCTAGTGATATTCAGCTAATGGTCAACAATGCAAAAGCTTTCTATAGTGTGAGTTTTTATCAATTTCTATATAATATAGCTACTCCCTTTTTTATATGTATCCTTGATTAGCTGTAAATCATTCTATAACAAAAGGTA
The DNA here is from genome assembly GCA_030522585.1 of Anagyrus pseudococci. NCBI lineage: Eukaryota > Metazoa > Arthropoda > Insecta > Hymenoptera > Encyrtidae > Anagyrus > Anagyrus pseudococci. The sequence goes on along the minus strand of JAPYYQ010000187.1, from coordinate 135,731 downwards.
ATTTTTAATTTTGGTTTCTAGCGAACATCAACAGAGTTCAAAGATGCTACTGAACTATGGGATCTGTGTATAAGCACTAAAAACAGGATATTGGAAGAATGGGAAGATGAACCTATTAAAGGAAGGATGTCTTCAAAGGTTAGACATTTATTTATTTATATTAAAACCAAAACCTTTTAATACTTACAAACAAACTCAATAAATGAATAAACATAAATCTCCTAAAATATATATATGTATGACATTATTTACAATATTTTACAGATTAGAAAAGTGGCAACAAGACACGAAGACATAGAAGATACCTCAGAGAGTTCTACAAATCCAGATGAAGATTTGCAGGCTTATGAGGAATTATTTGCTGCAGTTATGTTGGCAGCCGATCCTTCTGATAGTAATAGATTGCTTCATGTTCCTTTTCTTTTTAAGCCTTCAAAAAAGGTAAACATTATATTACTTTTGTTGAGTTTAAAAATGCTTAGAAATTTAAATATTTATTAATAATTAACTGTATTTTCGTAGCTCTATCCAGAATACTACGAAGTCATTGAACAACCAATTGATCTCAAAACGATAGCGACAAAAATTCAAGAAAATTCTTATACAAATATTTCAGAACTGGAAAGGGATTTGTTGCTCATGTGTCGAAATGCTTGTGATTTTAATGAACCAGGATCATGGATTTATAAAGATGCTAAATTACTAAAGAAGATCATTACAGCAGCTGCAAAAAAACAAACATCTGATATGAGTGGCCCTGTGTTAAAATCTATGTCTGCTGCTTTATCTACTAGGAGTAAAAGAGGAAATAAATCACATGCACTGATAACGCAAGTCTCATCAATGAGAGATGAAGATGAAGAAAGTGATGATGAAGAAGAAGATCCTTTGGATACAGAAGAAAGTGATAATCCTCAGTGGCAACTTTTTCAGACAATAAGAACAGCACCTAATAGCCAAGGTACATTATTCCATTTATGATATTTCCTGTAACTTTGTGTACACTTAGATTATTAATATTATTGTTCACAAAATAAATTTAATTTATCTAAATAATTTAAAACAAAACATTTAATTTAATTCCCTTGCAGGTCTACGCATGAGTGAATCTTTTTGGACCTTACCTTCAAGGCAATCTTATGCTGATTATTACAAAGTTATAAAACATCCAATATCATTACTACAGATTCGCAAAAAAATTAAGGTATTTATAAAACATAATTACATTTTATATAAAAATTTTAATTAAAATACTAGTTACTAAAACATTATCTAAACTTTCTAGAGAGGAGAATATAGTTCTGTAAATGAAGTTGCTACAGATATGAATCTTGTATTTGAAAATGCCAAAAAATATAACGTTTATAACTCGCGATTATACAAGGTAAATTTTTTCATTCAAACTAAACATTAAGAAAAACAGTTGGTAATTGATTTATTTTTAGTTTGCAGTTAAACTGCAGAAAGTTATGCAAGAAAAAGTTCAAGAACTAATGGAATACGAACAAGTATGTAATTTCTAGTGTGCCTGATGTATGTAAAAATTAATTCAAAGCAAATAATTTTCAAATCTTATTTTAGGAATCAGAATCAGAAGAAGAAAATGATAATATGCATCCTAAACTTGTAAAGAGAGCTTCAAATCTTTTAACGCGTGGAAAATACAAAGATAATATCCCGTTGAAAAAAAGATTGCACAGACTAGTTAAGTGTGTAATAGAATATATTGTAAGTATATATTTTTTAATTTCACTATATTTAGGCATTTGTATACAATTTATACATCTTTGATTATTAAATTATTGCAATTTTGTTTTTCTAGACTGAAGATGGTCGTCAGCCTATATTAATGTTTTTGGAGAAACCCTCTAAAAAAATTTATTTTGATTATTACCAAATAATTGATGAACCAATGGATGTGGTAACTATTGAAGCAAACATTAAATCTGAAAAATATCGCACAGAAAATGAGTTGATTCAAGATTTCAAGGTAGTTAGTTCTTCATATAAAACTACTAGTATTATTAAAAAATATAACTAAAATCCAATTTATTTACAGTTAATGTTCAGAAATTGTCGTAAATATAATGAGGTAGGTTCACAAATTTATGAAGATGCAAAAGTTCTAGAAAAGGTGTTAATGGATAAGGTGAAAGAATTAGGACCTCTTCCAGAAGTCAAAACGAAATCCGTCACTACGCCTACAAGAAATGTTGGGTAAGAATTATTACTGCATACTTTGACAAATTTAAATAACTATTTTCCATTTAAAACAATGCATTTGGGTTATAATATTATAGAAGACCCAGAAAACAACCGGTGCCTTTACATATACAAAAACTGCGTACTATGTACGATACTATCAAAGATTACACAGATGCCAAAGGTCGACAATTGTCGTCAATATTTATGAAATTACCCAATGTTAAGGAATATCCTGATTACTATGAAGTCATTAAGCACCCCATACATATGGAAAGAATTGCTTCTATTTTAAAAAGTAATGGTTATGACAACCTTGAAGAACTAGTATCTGATTTACTTCTTATGTTTGAAAATGCCTGCAAGTACAATGAGCCAGATTCACAAATTTATAAGGTTTGTATATTTAATTATCTTAAAGTTGAAGAAAAAGTAAGCTTTTATTTAATTTATAAAACACAAAATATAGTAATTAAATATTTTACTTAAAACTTGAAATAAATAAAACAAGTAGGTATGGATATAGAATTCTGAATATAAATAATATGAATCTAATTAGTAACAAAGGTAAGTCCTTAATGAATTCATTTAAGTTAAATTATAGATTATAAATAGAAAACTAAATTCAAGGAATCATCCGCTAATAATATATTCAGAATTTTTCCTCTGAATCTCTAAAATACTACCTATGAATGCTCTGAATATGAATTATTAAATACTAATAGTAAGATTATCATTAATTTTGTTTATCAAAATTTAACATAAATAAAGTCCAGTTATATATTATGACTGGACTTTGAGCTAACTAATTTCATTTAAAAAATCAGGCACACCTTATTACCCCTTCTTTAAAAATGTTTAAAACATTTTTTAAAAGTAACAACCCAGTGGTAAACATATGAGAATGGTAAACAAACAAAGCCAAAGGCGTCGTCTGCACATTTGTATTTACGCGCGCTCGTAGCGCCATGTACGTAAATAGAATCAAAATGTCGGGCGCGCACCCACACACAGTAGCAAATTACCGTGTTTACGCACCTCAGCATTGAGGTTACGTCCGCGTCACGGAGGGTCCTCCACCTCGGGACAATCAGTACCCTCAGTCCGTCGGAAGATGCCCGCGTGATTAACAAGAGTGACGAGTCCGACTCCGAGCACGACGACGAGGACGTTGAGGACGTCGCGAAAGTCGACGAGGCTTGTGCGCGCGCGTTCCCCGAGAGCTCCGCAAACTCGATTGTGCTTTTTCTCTCGCTCGGCTATGCGTCCCCGGAGCGCGTAGCTGTGGTGTCTCTCCTCCCAGTGCCTCTCTCGACCGCTACCGCGTCCGACATGACCGCTCATCACTGATGCGGACTACTCCTCCTCCTCTCACCCTGTGAGTGTCCGACGCCAGTGTCCGCACGAGCCAGAGGCTGCCCCTCCGCGAGAGCTTCGAGAAGATGTTGGCTCCGGACGCGGAAATGCCCTACGTCGAGGCTGCGCCGTCGTCCCAGGCGGCCAGTAGCAGCGCCAGCCCTGGCACCAGCGCGCCCGAGCCGATCAAGCAGTGCACGATTCGGCTGATGCGCGACCGCGACATCGACCAGCGGATGCGCAAGAAGTGCAAGAAGAGCGAGGCATGCATCATATCCGACCTTTGTGCCACCCCCCCCCCCTGCGCTACCCCCTTTAGACCCCCCCACGAGAACGCCTCTCGGCCCGTTTACAAATCACCCTTTCACGCTGCTCGGCAACTCGTAATTCGGAGCCTCCGCTTTTCCAGTGCGTCGTGCCGCTGCGCTAATGCTACTCTGCCATGTGCTCTAAAAATAAGGAGTTCAGCCATTTTTAATGTTCGCCAATTAATCTGCTCTCGTCGCGCGCGCGGAGTGCTCCGCGCCCGCTCGCTCTCTCTCTCTCTCTCTCTCTCTCTCTCTCTCTCTCTCTCTCTCTCTCTCTCTCTCTCTCTCTCTCTCTCTCTCTCTCTCTCTTTCTCTAACGCCAAGGCTTTTCCTTACTAAAGTGCTTGCTGCTTTAATGTTTCAGGATGCCATGATACTGCAGAGACTCGTTATGCAGACCAAACTCCAACTTAGCGAGAACGAGGAGAGTGTGCCCGATGTCGCTGCGGCGGTTCATGAAATACTTGCATCGATATTTACTGCTGTTTATAATCATCAGGATGAGGAAGGGCGGTGCTATTCTGACTCCATGGCTGAGCTGCCAGAGCATGACATTGTTGATGGAAAAAAGTAGGTTCTACATTTTTATCCGTTCATTTAATCCAGCCTATTTCATTACTTGCTGTACCTTCTTTTTTTTTTTAACTTTTTAAAAGATCAATTGTATAAGTGGATAGATGACTTTAACTCTTGCGATCATATAATCTTATGCATGATTAAAGAAAAAATTGTAGCTTGTCTGATTATGCAATACTGTGGAGTAATTATTTTCTTTTTGTTAGTTTTAAGTAAGATTAGCACTGAATTTTGAGTTTTTTAAATTTTTTAACTAAATATTTATAACTGTTTGAAATTTACAATTGTTAAAAAATTAATATTAGATATACCAAAGTATATCTAATTTGTGATGTGTGCTTAAGCAAGATAAAAAATAGATATCTTACATGTGTACATGTAGATATCAATTACTTCTATTTTTGAGTATACAAAGCATTTTTTTCCATAATTCAAATAGACTAATATAAACCAAACGTTGAATTAAATCAAAACCCAATTTTTTCTCACTTTTATAAACTTTTTACTTGTTTCAAAAAAATTAATAAAATTATAATTATTAAATAAAAGGGTTAGAGGACTATCTCTCGACTTGATAAAGCGTCGTCTGGACAAAGGAGTGTACAAAAGGCTTGATCGTTTCCAAGAGGATGTATTCAGTTGTCTGGAACGAGCGCGGAAATTATCACGCACCGACTCGCAAATATTTGAAGATAGCGTTGAACTTCAAGCGTTCTTTTTGCGCACGAGAGATGAGGTCACGAAAAACGGTGACTTGTTGCATTCGTCTGCACTAAATTACACCCTTCTTGAATTGGCTAACCAGGTGGCTGAACTCAAGAGAGAAAAAGTCCAACAAGAAGTTTCTTCATCGAACGAGGATGAGAGCTGCGATGGAAATGACAAGGTTAAATTTTTAATGATTTTTTCGCGATTTATATAAATAAAAAACTAATAAAAAAACTCGTTATTTTATCAGGATGTCGATGCTGTGGCAGGTAATAGCGAGAACGGCGGTTCTATGAGTTTTAATCAAGAAACTTACAGAGCCGGTGATTTTGTGTACATCGAGCCGAGTGAACGCGGCATGGAGACAAGTGTAGTTCTCATTGAACGACTCTGGACCAACACAGAGGGACACCAAATGCTCTATGGCAACCTTTTCTATCGGCCAAGTGAAACTTATCACGTTCCATCTCGCAAATTCCTTGACAAAGAATTATTTAAGAGTGATGCGCACGTCGCAGTGCCTCTCTCCAAGGTGGCTGGCCGATGCTGTGTCTTGAGTGTCAAGGATTACTTCAGAATGGTACCTGAGGGCTTTCCCGATAAAGATGTATACGTCTGCGAATCGAGGTATTCAACCAAGGCCCGCGCCTTCAAGAAAATCAAGGTCTGGAATTTCGATCCGGATTATTTAAAACTGACGCCGCGTGAAAAACCACTCGAACCTAAGCGTGTCATTTCTGTGTATAAAGAAAGGCTGGAAAAGCATAAGGAAGAGATTGCCGAACTTGAAGAGAGCGAAAAGCCGGTAGAGAAAGAAAAACCGGTAAGTTTATTGCGTAAAAATATCGATGTTTTGCACGAATGTAACTAATAATCTTATTTAGTGCAATTTATCATGTATAAACTTTTTTTTGTTTAAATACAACATTTTTCATTTCAGAATGTAATACTTTTTACTGCCGACACAGAGAATACTTTCTATGAGCAATATAATACTTGTATTGGCCCAATTAAGTTGGGAGATTTCGTTTATGTTGCTACTGACGGTGGTAAACAACAAATCGCTCAGGTTGACTCCATATGGTCCACTAAAGAGTAAGCTTCAATGTTCAATGGTGATACTGTTCAATTACACACATCGAATTTTTTTACTCAATACACTTTCATTTTTAGCGGCAAAGGTTATTTCAAAGGACCTTGGATGTTATCCCCATCAGAAATCACACATGCGCCTACAAAATTATTTTATAAACAAGAAATGTTTTTATCTACTGTTGAAGCAACGCATCCTATTGTTGCAATTGTTGGAAAATGCGCTGTACTTGATTATGGGGAATATATTTGCAGTAAGTTCATTATTTTATTTTTTTGTGTAGTATTTTAATTATTTTATAAATTTATCTAATAATATAAATTTGACAGGTCGGCCAACGGAAATACCCGAGGATGATATTTTCATTTGTGAATCTTTATACGATGAAAATAAAAACTTACTAAAAAAACTCGGCGTTGAGGGCCTCAAAAAGTTTAATCACTCTAACGAAGTGACAGAAGACGAAATATATTTTTTCCGAAAGCCATTAAGTCCAACGAAGGTAAATATTGTAACGAATAATAACGTAAAGTAATTAATTATATTTTATTATTTTTACTTTAAGAGCATGCAAATTATATAAATAAATTCCACGCATGAAATGCCTGTTATAGGTGCCTGATACGAATCAAATTCAAAATCCAAATAAATCAATGGGTTCTTCAGCAAGCCAATACGAAATGGTAACTACAAAATCATTTTTTTTGTTTTTATATATGTGACTAACACATTGCTACTGCATGCTTCTTATTAAGTAAATTTTCATTCTAATACAGTTACTCGTCTTTTTTCACTCTAATTCACATAAATCATTTAATCTCGTAAATTATGTAAGAGAATGATAAGTTTTTATCTACATTGATTACAATAAGATTATGTCTAGATATTTTCTGTGACGAAATTTATAACTGTATCAGTATGAATAACGCATGTGTCGTACATTATGCCGGCATATTCACGTTTTGTTATTTTCATCACGTTTTTCTTTTCATTGTTAATTATGAAAACTTGATTTTTATTTTTATATTTACATTATTACATCCTAGATTGTAAGTGTAGCAAAAATTCTTTAAGAGCACCTGTTGGGTTTATCAAACATATGGAAAAAGTGAGTAGTGTAAAAAGAAGTGTTACAATACACATTCATCTCCCAAGAGACGTTTCAATTTTGGTATAAAAAATAAAAACTCGGTACAAGTATATCGTTACAATTTTTGAAAGAAATTTGGATATTAATATTGCTTTCAGCTTTTTAGTAAAAACAACTATGGGTATTTAAATATAAATATAAAATATAAAAATCTCAATAGGAACTAAATGTTCATATCATCTCAATGTTTTAAACAATTTTCAAGTTTTTAAATATCGAACAGTTTATGTAAAATACTAGTTTTAAATTGCAAATATTTTTTCAAATGCAAGAATGTAATTAAGATTGCATTTTTAGTTACAGAAAAATATATAAAGATCTGATGATATTTTTAGTACTTTAAACGTAAAATGCTTAGAAACAAACGTGAATTCGGCTATTAATAACATGAAAGTACATTTCGATAAAAGTATGGGATGTGGATTCTTGTTTCGTGGAACTTGCCTTACTTGAACAAAATGTTCAAGAGAGGCAAAATGAGATAATAATTGCTTTCTCGTGCGATATCTAATTGTACTTTTCGATACGGAGTGTATAAAGCTTAATTCTGCACATACTGCAAAGTTTGCGTAAAATCAAGCTTTAAGCACGAAGCGTCAATAAATTTATTGTATTGTCTTACATACGACTCATAGTTTTATATAAAATTAAATTAAATTAAATAATGGGTCAATGGTATATTACATGCTTAGAGAGTAACAGTAAAGGACGTTTTAGATTACTCGTAATTATCTATAATTATGATACATAGTTATGCGATCTAAAGCTACTTTATTATCTCTTGTGTTGCAATTTTTATTTAATACTACCACCAATCAAAAAAGCAATTTTTCTATTTTCTAGAAAATTACTTTTTTGACTGGAGTATGATTAGAATAAATGTTTACTGTTGATCTGTTATAAAATGGGTAAAGGACTGTTTTACGTTAAGTATGGGCTTAAGTGATTTCTTAATAGATAGAATAAATATAAGAATTTCGATTTTTTGATGAGTATTTCTGAAAGAAAAAGTTTTTACATGGATATAGTTCAATTTAAGTGAAATAATTCCAAAATAGAATCTAGATTAAAAAAAAAGAAAATAAAAATATGAAATTTGCGCCGAGTTAGAGAGGTCACAGACTCTTTTCTCGTTGGCTCAACTGCAAAAGATAACGTAACAAAAGCAATGTAAATGGTGTTAGGATACGTCGCCGTACTCGAGGCCAGAGTCTGATGAGCTAGGCATGGGAGTAGGATTAGGAGTAGGAGTGGGTGGTGAAGACAGCTTGGACGCACCACCGTCGGTCGGTTCTGTGGAAGCTCAACCGGTGCTCACCAACCACCAAACACCCGTATCATCCAAGAAGGTAGGCCCTCATCGTGACCATTTTTTTCCATTCATAACAATTTTTTTTCTCGCCCAGCAACATCCGACGTTTTATTTTTATTTTTCCTTTTTTTTCTTTAATTATTTCTTTTAACCGTGTTGCACTTACATCTCGTCTCATGATCACCATGCTAAGCGATACTGACATTTTATATTTTTTTTTATTTTTACCCTCAACATTGTTATTATTTTTTTTACAAATTCCATTTTTTTATTCGCACAAAAATATGCCAGCATATGACATTTTATTACAAATGTTCTTTAGTACCATAAAGTAATGCAAAATTTAGCTTATTCGTCTCCAAAGACGTGCTGTGGCTTGCCTGTCTTTTGCTTCACTGTCACTCTCTTTTCCCATTAGCACTCCCTTCTTCCTTTCCAATCTCCGCCTTTTTCTTAATATATATTCTTAGTCGTCAAATGCACGGCCAAAAGCTTTGGAATTGAGTTTTTTCATTGCCATTGTTTTCCATTTTTTTTTAGAAAACACCGGGTAAGAAATTAGTTACGGGCTATATTTTATATTCGAGTAAAATACGCACGACGGTAGCGCAAAACAATCCTGACTCGACTTTTGGAGAGATTAGCAAATTGGTTGGCAACGAGGTATTTATTTTATTTGTTCGTTTTGATTCTCTTATCAATTTCTTCTTCTACATTTCATATTTCTCTATATCAACTGTATCTGCTGTTATTCTTGCAGTAATTTTTTTTTTCATTTTGTCTCTGAAATTTGCATTTTTACTGTGTGATTGTTGATTATTCAGTTTACAAATTTTTTTTAATTATACTAAATGATTTTTTTTATAATCACAAGATAATTTTATATTTTTAATTTATTTCAATATAATTTATTTACTTTTGATAGTTTAATTTATTTACACTCTAAATTAATTAGTTTGAAGTATATAAAGAGTGTTATTAAAGTTTACTTTTTAAAATTAGATAATTGGATAATTCAATTTATGCAAAAAATTAACTAACTTCTTCTTACTGCATTCTTTGTCTATTAATATAAGAAAAACTTTAAGAAATTATTCCAATATAATTCATTTTAGTGGCGAAAATTACCTACAGTAGAGAAATCTATGTGGGAAGAACGAGCTAACAAACTAAATGAAGAAGGATCAGGATCTAGAGGAATATCAATTGGTTTAATGCAAGATTTGGTTTACGAATGTTGTTGGGATAATTGTGACTGGCAATTCGAGGATATGGCTGATTGTATCGAACATAGTATAGCAGAACAAACGGGACATGTGCAAACTTATTTTGCCAATGCTAGCAGCGGTAATTTTTTCGTCTATATAACTTATGAAAAACGAATCGTTCCAAATAAGAATCAGCTAATAATATTTAAAATCATTTGTTTGCACTGTAGATGTAGAATACAAATGTCTATGGCGAGGTTGCGGTCGAATGAAAAAATCTGTGCCTCCATTCCCAAGTGTTCAGAGACTTACAAGACATGTTAAAGAAGTTCACATACTTAAGGCTAGCGGACGAATAATTCCAGCTACCGATAGGAGCAAGTACGTATACATTTACACTGAATTTATTTTGACGATGCATTTTGCGATACATTTTTAAAATTTTTAATTTTTATTAAATACATTATTTAATTTTTAGAAATTATGTACATGCTAAGGGTTCCACTACACTTGCTCCAATGGAAACAGGTTCGTGTTACTATCGTTTTCTAGGTATATAATATTCTACTCTGTATTATGATTTTAAATAATAAATTTAACTTACAGAAACGTCAGCAGCAGCTACTCAAACAAATAATTTAAACGCCAATCGGCAACCGGAACCTCTGTTTATTGCAGTTCCTCCCCGTCCAAGTCGTGTACTACATTCAGACGCTTACTTAAGGTGATTTTTTTATAAAATTAAAATGAACTTTTACTCGTAAATGCATATTTTTTATATATTAAATACTGTCTATTTAATTTTTCAGGTACATCGAAGGGTTATCTGCAGAAAATCGATACATATCGAATTGGGACAAGCAAATGACCGCCACATCCGAAAATTCACAAGTTCCCGACGTTACAAAACTGCCTGCCGAGTGGTTAGGCAACGGAGTTGGTAATCACGGAAATGTGGTGAATGCCTTATGGACATTAAGAAATATGATGATGCGCGACGTTTTAGCCATTAATAAGACTCTGTAGTGATTTGTACATTATATATTAGTATTTTTACGTTTCGATATATATTTTTAAAAAAGCAAACTGTCATTGTATTTAAAATCATCGCAAATTTGAGTTCAAATTGCAAAAAAGACTGAAGTAAGAAAATTTTAAAAGTCTTGAAATACTTTTCAAGGGCATAAAAGACGAGAAGAAAATTAGTTTATAACGGTCTTATCAACCAAAACATCATCTTTCATTTGTAATTTAATGTTATAATCGACGAGGCAATGTTTGCTACCTAAACGGTTAAGTAAAATGTATATTTGAAGCGTTGTAAACATGTAAAAATTGCAATCATCTTTCCCATTGTGTGAATATGCATTGAGATGTGCGACTTTGAACGTGTGTTTTTGAATATATGAACATATGAAATTATATTAATATACATTTGTATATTTTTATGTAAAATTTGTCTAAGTTATTACATTTGCGTTATGTGGTTTTCTTTCTGTAGATCTGTCAATAATTAATTATTAGTACTAATCGCATACGCAACTCTGGGTTTTTCCTTTATTACATTTTGTACATCTGGATTCGACATCCAGATTTTAAATATGGAAACGATAAAGCGAAAATGATCAAAGTGCTACTATTATAGTCATATAAATAAGTCAAAACGATTACGTGCGTTATTGATTTAAATAATTCTCTTTAATACACTGCAAATAAATTTTTATTACTTGTAAAAAGTGTTTTATTCTTTATTTCATTGAGCATTAAAAATCGGTTACTCGTCCATGATGCTGCCAGTCTCCCCATTTAGTTGGATTTTTTTCGCTATCCGGTATTAATTCTCCATTCTTTGGGTCAATGTTGACCAGCACCAAATCAACGAAACGTTCACTTGGACCTACCCCTGTGATTAATTATAAACTTAACAATGTCACTTGTAATTATTTTTAACATTTAAATATATACTTGGCATTGGCTCTAGTTTAAGCTGTTCATGAAATTTTTTCATTCGTGCTGATTCTTCTCTTTCACCTTGATATTGCATTGTGCTTTCAGCAAACATAGGATAACCTGTAAATAGTATCAAATTAAATAAGTACAGAGCAGACATGAATATAATCGGCAAAAATAATTATTATTGCTTACTATTTGAGAAACTTTTAGATTGGATTTTCATGCATATATTTGCAATAGTTTTGAGTCGCAACATTTTTAAAAATAACCTTTTTATTTGAATCTTTATATTTTCCGTTTTTATGGATTTCAGGGTTATCCAAAAACGAATAACAATTTTTGTTTTTACTATTCTCATCAAACTTGAAACTGGCGCCTTTGAATGTGTTTCTCGATTGTACCACGTTCGCAGTGGTGGCGCTCAGTAAGATTGCAATGTATTGCAAATGATTTAATGTAAATAGAAAAAAAATTCAATTAAATGTTATATAAAAAGGAAATTATAACAAGCTTATAAATAACAATATTTTTAGGTAAGTCACAACTAATGGTAATTGGAAATTAAGTTTTATTATTTAGTACATCTAGAATTTGAACTTGTACATTCATAGTTTATATTTTTTATGTGTTTTGAAAACTGTTAACGTATTTTGTTCGTTAATACTTATCAAATTGATTCTGTAATTGTATTTTATTTTGATTTCAAATTCTTTTACAATAATATTTGTAACTTAACCTAAAAAATTATGTTTGCAGGTAATATTATACATAATTCTATTGGTTGAAAGATACAATAAACTAAAATGTTGAGAACAACTCGAGTTATTTGCAGGAATCTTAGAGATTCGTATAAAGGTATTTTAATTATAACAAATATTATAATGAATCCATATACATATTGCTTAAGATAATGAATTATCAATGATATTGTTGTATATAGGTGCTGCAAGGTTGCATTCTACTGAGGAAACAGATAATACCAAGGAAAGCGAAAGATTAAAGGAGTTTAGAAAGAAACTTCAAGAAAAACCACCTTTAGGTTTGTGCAATTATTTATTTTTATTAAATATTAATAGATCATATAAGAATTTATTTTTACAACTTATACATTGTAGGAGCCACGATACCTAAGACTGCTCAAGTAGAAGAAGTGGGCGAATCAAAAAAGTTAAGAGCTAAAGCTCCATTAGGTTTGTAGCATTGATTATAAGTAGTAAACAGTTATTGAATATTAGCATATAATGCTAAAATCAGTAATACATAATTTAATAATTTATAAACTGAAGTATGCTAAATTAATTTATTTGTTTATTGACACAGGAAAACTAGATGAGCTAGAAGAAGGTAAACATCCTTATCAAGAAAAAGAACCATTGCAACCACATCCAGACAATGTTAATCCAGAAACTGGAGAACTAGGTGGACCAAGAGGTCCTGAGCCTACTCGTTATGGTGACTGGGAGAGAAAGGGCAGAGTGACAGATTTTTAAATTTGTTACCTAGGCAATTACAATGTAAATATTATTAATGTAACTATCAAGCAACATGTACATAATAGATTTTTATTGAATTATTATTTATTATGGAAAGCTCGCGAGTATTTTATTGCATCACAAATCCATAAAGTTATTTAAAATAATAATTATACATCCACCAAAAACATCCAGCTACTGTCAATCGAAAATTCAGATGAGAAGAAACATGCATTGTTCTTTTTTTTTTCTTTCAAGCAACGCGCGCGTGAAAAGTTTAATCAAGCACGAGGAGACTTGAGCTTACGGTTTTGATTTGTTCGAAAAAAGGAAAAGAAAAAAAAACCGAGCGAAGAAGAAGAAAAGAAAGAAAAAAAAGGCAGTAGTACAGAGAGTGAGAGAGAGATAGAGAGAGAGAGAGAGTCGCATGCGTTGCTGCGGCAATCAGACTAGCTTCGCCATCGGTAATTTGTCAGCCATTCAGATTGATAACAATGGCGATCCAATATCTCTCTGCACTCCCGTGGGGCCACCTTCCAAGTTCCGTCTCTCCAGTCTCTGACCCAATTTACCAGAGGAGAGGAGGACAGAGGTAAGAGAGAGAGAGAGAGAGAGAGAGAGAGGGGGGAATAGAGGGGAAGGTCTTCGATCTCGAGCTTCTTTTCCAAAGTTCGAGACGGAATCGAGCAGATTACTCGCTGACAAATTCGAATTAGTAATCATTGCGCTGGATTACCAGCGGCTTGCCAAACTACTATTACTTACTACGGCTGCTGCTTGAATTTCACCTTTTTTCTTCTTCTCGTCGACTTTAGTCAGCATATTTTTTTGAAATTTTAATAATTTCACCAATTGCGAGATCGAATATCGGATTTTAATGCTGCGAGGGTAGAAAAGTTACAAAGGGAGAAAGCGGAGGCTGGGGAAGGGAAACTATTGAAACAATCTTCGTACACTTCCGCGTCAAAGTTTTTACCTGCCGATAAAAAATACGCGCGCTCCAGCGAGCGAGAGCCGGAGTAGTTGCGCCGGAGGAATAATGCGAATATAAATGAAAAAGAATCGACTGGCGCTCGGCCCCCCCCTTTCCCGTTAACTTTTATTACGCTTTTTAAGCCGGCTTTAATCAGAAGCGACGTGTAAATTTATAGCCCCCTGCAAACTTCTTTTTTTTTTTGTTGTTTGCCTTTCTTCCTTTTTTTTTTCTTTCCATTTCATTTGTCTCGAATTAAGGAAAAAAGTTGGATGTAGTTCTCGATAAAAAAAGAAAAAAAGATCGAAATATATCGAGGGCAAGCGGTTTCTCGCTTTGCTCGCTTTGCAACAGCAGATAGACGTGATACAAACAACGGGGGATCAGAGAGCAGGTCGACGAGAGGAGGGCGATAGCGGGGCGAGCTTGACGATTGACCCAACTCAACTTTGCCGACACACTGATTATTCTCCGTTGGAACTTAAGGCGATTAAACAAAGCGAGATATTAATATTAACTAGATACACGTATAAGTGCGGGCATCGTAGTTTAGTCGAGAGAATCATTATCCATTAGTTGTATACCACTACTATCCTGAACTTCCATTAGCACTGCTCTAAATGCAAGTGTTGTAGTGCCAGCGGTTGCCTATATATACCTGTACATATCTACGATTTCATATTAAATTTTCCCTCGGTTGTTTGAAATTAATTAGAGAAATGATAATGCTGAAAATTTGTTTCAAACTGCATCGTACCTACATTTATTGCTATACTTATACGTATTCCTGTCTATGTACATATACATTTATAAATAATTAAACGTGCAAACGTGTTCTCGTTATCGAGGGGGCGTATTCATGTTAAAAATACACGTATCAAATGAATAATTCTATGCTTGATTGCACTCAATGTTTATACACGGTAAAAAAGAAATGAATAAAAAAAAAACCTGAAAATTAGTATCGAGCATTATTCAGCATTTAAAATCGTACATTTTCTAGAAAATTCCCTCGAACTTCTAAAAATCCAAATATTCCTAGCTAACGATAAAAAAAAAAAAAGAAAATTGAAAACGCTGGAACCTGCAGCTCGCCGTGTTAAGTAGAAAAATCTCGATACGGCCAGACGGGCAAAGTTCCCCTAATTCAACTAAACCCCGGCAATGCTCGACAAACACGAAAAGCTTAACGGGCCTTCGCCTTATTTCTCGCGGTATCAAGTTCTCAGCTCTATCTAAATGTATCCTCTAAATTTGTCCCAAACGTCAAATTTTGAGGAAACTCAAATTCTTATCGTGCAATAACTCGGCCGGGGTGAACGATCCTCTTGTAAAATTCTTGCAATTCGATTATCATTCTCCGGGATCAAATCGCTCGGCAAACCGCTAGATATAGGAAAATACGCCGGCGGCAACATAAATCACGGAAAAGACAAGAGGCGAGGGGGGGGGGAAGGGTAGAGTCACGCTACAACGTTTGCGCTGCTATAACACACTGTACAAGCCGAGTTTAAGCCAGCCCAGCCCCAAGCATCCTTCGTCCTTATCTCAACCACACACACACACACACACACACACACACACGCCGCACACCACTTTGTGCGCGCATATATTCATTCGCACATAGCGCGTGAAAGAGTTGGCGCTCGGGGTAGTATGAGGGTGAAAAAAAAGGCCACGCGCGCGGGGGACTGTTTCGTAGTATTTTTTTCCTATCATTTGCAAGCGAGTGGTATATCTGTGTCGCGCGACGCTTTTCTGGGCCAAGCGACGGCCCGGCTCCTCTTCTCTCTTTTCCGTCTTATTGTGTAAGCGGCCTATTGTTCGCTTAGGGGCGCCAATATGCTCTCTCTCTGGTTGAATTAATAATATCTTTCATGCACGGCTGCCTGCTCGGCTGTCTATCCGAACGAATTAATTTAATTGCGATGTTCTCGTGGTTTTAGAATCTGATATACTTCTTGATGTATAGTATTTTAGAAAAACGGCATGAAAATAACGAATTGTTGCATACTCATTGTATTTTTACTAAATTAGGCTTGATTAGGATAAGAGACTTTTTCTCACTTGAAAACGTAGCCGTTTCGAAAGCACGTTTTCTCTTCCGGGGTTCGTCGTCCCACAAATAATACCCGACGATTTTCCATTTTTCAGCAGATCGTCGAGCGCGCGAAATCTCTCCCCGAGCTGCGAAGCCGCGCGGCCCGTGTTCGGCTGGCACATCTGCGGAGCACGAGCAAAGCCGGCAGCGCAGTAGTCGGCTTCGCGAAACACACGGACTTTTCGGAAAGCTGACGGCAAAACTTCTGTCTTTCTCTTTCTCTCTCTATCCGATAAATCGAAAAGCCCGGCGATAAAAATTTTCGGCTCTGGCTTCACCCCTACTGCTGACGCTGCGAGAATATAACGTCGCGCCCCCGACTTTTTCCACTCGCCCGCTCGGGGGCTGGGCCACTTTACGAAAGTGTCGCAATTACGCGACGCATTTCTTCAGCTGTATATACCTGCTCGCTCTTCACCCTTGTAAGATGGGGGGAGGATTATAATAGATCGTCTGGAGTCGTTGTGAATCGTTGAACGTTTTACCGCAAAGTTTAGATATTTCCGAGGGATAAGTCAGCGTTTGGAAATGGGCGTAGGGACTGAAGTGGAACGCGTAGGTGTATATATATATGTATACCGCAGGAAGAGTAGGAGAGCTGGAGAAGCGAAGCAAGCTTGATATTTCATTTTAATAGGGCGTGTTTGGGGGTCGGTGCTTCACGGGTATTTCTCTCGAATATTCGATAGAAAATTGACTTTTATGATGGTGTTAAGATCTCCAACGTTAATACCTGTATACTGTTGCGAGTATACGAGGTTGATTTTTCGTTCTTCTTAAACCTTTTTTTTTTCTTCAAAAGAGATAACTTCAATTTTTGTTTCTAATCCAACGAATAAATGTGCAATTGTAATTGTGGAATCGCTATATTGAATAACATATTTTTGACATGACATACGGAAAAAGATAGCAAGAGAGAGAGAGAGAGAGAGAGAGAGAGAGAGAGAGCGCTGTAGCGTAGGAGGATATCGGGGAGCAAGCTCGGTAGGCTAAACTCGATAAGGTTAATTTTTGTCAGTGCACACCAAGTGGCGATGTTGACTCGCAAACGAGAGAGTGAGTGAGGAGTCGAGAGAGAGAGAGAGAGAGAGGGAGGATCTCGGGGAAAACTTTCCGGCAGGCCGACGCCAACTTTTTGCCCCCGCGCGCGCGCGCTGCGGCCCGCTGGCGTCTTGTTAGCGCAAATTAAGTTGGCCGTGTTTACGTGGGATGCTGCCGAGGAAGAAGAGGTGTGTGGGTGGTACGGTAAAGGGGTGGCGGGGTGGCGGGGTCGCATGGGGGAGTATCGGCCGAATCAATATTTGTCTAAATTTACCGGGGACGCGCGCTCTCGTGTCGCGCCTCTCTCCCGCCACACTTATATACCTATACTCGCGAGAGAGCTGTTTGCAATTTATCAGGTTCGGGGGCGGCCGTACGAGCGACGCGCGCGCTCTGCCTCTCGGCGCTTCTTCCAAAGCTGCGCGCGGCCTCGCGCGCGAGCTGTTCCGCCATCTAGGCGCTATCATCGGCGCTCCGATGAGGCGAGAGCCAATAAATCTTGGCCTGGATTATGCCAAATTACGCGCGTATACACACACACCTCTTATCGCCGGCGCTCGCGCGAGCGCAAATTCTTGGCGAACGAGGAAAAAAAATCGAGCGCCCGGCTGATGGGTCCAGTCGTTAAACGTTGACCGAGAATCGAGGATCGTTTGCTCATGCACTTGTCGCGGCCCGCACGGTTGAAAAGAACGGAAAATTTTATGGACGCGTGAGTATAGATTTTTTTGGCTGATCGTCAAAGTGAAGCCGTAACGAAATACCGTCGGTTTTGCTTATAAGAAGGCTTGGAAAAAAACTAATAATGCTACTGGTGCGTCTGGCGATAAAATTTCTTTGAATATATTTTATTTGATAAGAGTAGCGCCACTGCGCACTTGTTTTTGATAACAAACCTGCATATTAATCTCTCGCTTGATTTCATCTAAATCTCTCTTTGATAATCTTTTGTAACTTTATATCATTACAACGAAATGTTTAATTAAAAACCAGTTGATATATCAACACTCTTTAAACATAATAACCAAACACAAAGTTATTAAATTCGATTAGTTGAAACCGACGCGACAAACTAAAAATTCATTAAGTTAATTGCTTATAAAAAAAAAAAAATTTAAAACCGACTGCTCTGAAATCTCAGAGTTATCTGCTTATGCAGTAGCATCAGTCGATTCGTAGTTAATCCCAATACGAATTGACTCGACCACAAGCTTAGAGCAGATATACTCGTACTTACCTGTCTTATTACAACCGACAGTTCTCCATAACAAACCGCTGCGAGCTAAACCAATTGAAGCGAGGGTCGATAACCGGCAAAGTGACAAAGAAAGAGAGAAAGAGAAGGGAGATCGAGCAAGGCCGCCGAGGGACGCGACAAAGGCTCCAAGAGATAAGACGAGGACGGGGGCCGCTGGAGAGAGAGAGAGAGACATGGGCGGCAGCAACGACGAGGCCGAGAAAGGAAAGTACGAGCGGCCGGAGGGCAGCAAAACTTGGGAGTACTTGGCGACGATTGCCTGTAAGCCAGCGACCGGCCAACTTTTGCTCATTCACCCGGGCTGCAGCCACCCCTGGCTGTCGGCTCAGCTTCCTCCCCCCCCCCTTTCCTCGACGCCCACTCTCTCACTACCTGAAACCCGCATTAAGCTTTGACGATAGGTTAAAAAGAAGCGAAAGAGCGAAAGAGAGAGAGAGAGAGAGAGAGAGAGGGAGCAAGCTTCTTTTACTCATCCTCTGACCCCCATCTCTTCCACCTTCTCATTTCTGCTTTATCTCTTGTCAACCGTCCGTTCGCGATGCCGGCTTAAGTAACAAGTTAATATTACAGTATTCAAGAAGCTTCTACCCTACTCTTTCTATATCTTCCTTCTTTTTTCTTTCCTTTCCCCCTCCCCTTTTTTTTCGTTTTATTAAAACTTTGGTATGAATTGTCGCTGAGTAGTAGCTTTTCATCACCCTTAATGCCGTTCGAAGTAATTTTCGCGATAAAATGTTTTATTTGGATAATGCGTCCGGCTCGTCATAATAAAATAAAAACGTGGAAAAAGGGTTCGCTGTTCATTTTGTTCGGCGAGTTTTAATAAAATGCACTGTGTCTCATGTGACGTTTACGTTGACGTTGCATTTGTTATCTTTTTTTTTACGGAAGTACTTTGAACGATTTAATATAAATTAGTGCTTTGCCTCGCATTGTGACAAGCGAGCTCTTTGAGAGTTTTGTAAATAATGAGACTTGTCGAAACGAGCATTCTTATTATGATTATACAAAAAAAAGTCGCAGTACAGCTTAATTTACGCGCTTGAAAAATCAAACATCGACGCTTTTGTTTGCGTTTCGTCATTCGAGTTTGATTGCTTTTTAAAAAAAGAAAAATTCCAAGTACAACGTTTACACAATAAGCATTCATCATTTTTCACAGACGAATGATAACGACAGTAGACAAAAACTAAAATTCATACGTTAGCATTACTCACCGAAACTAACGATAAATTCCCTTATTACCTCACCTCGTTCAAATTTAGCGTTGGCTATGAGTCTACATAATCTCCCTGTGACGTAGGCTCGTTCCTAATGTTCTGCATCGGCTCGGCAATGGGCTGGAATTCGCCAAGCAGCGTAAAACTCACTCGGGACGACTCTCCGGTTAAGCTGAATGCATCCGATCTCTCGAGCCTCATGTCCCTTATAGCCATAGGTCAGCTGATTGCTCCACCTCTCAACTCTGTCATCGTCGACCGAATAGGTCGCAAAAACACGATACTCATCGTTGGCCTGCCTCTCATCCTTAGCTGGTCCCTCATTACTATGGCCAATAATGTGACGGTAAGATTATATTTTTTTTCTTCAAACATGATTTATTTATCGGTATTATAAATGCGATTTAAGTATAATTAGCGAAGTAAATTTGTAGGGTAAATTTATCATTTTCTAATAAACATTTATTTAGTAAGCACTTTACCGACTGATATTTTAAACGCAGCGCGATTTGTTAATAAAATCATGATTGCTCGTTATATACAATTATGAGTATATCCCATTTATTTATCAAGCGGCATGAAATTAACACAGTTCACTTTTGTGAAAGGTAAACTCTCTCTCTCTCTCTCTCTCTCTCTCTCTCTCTCTCTCTCTCACTCGGCATGACATATTCGCGTTCATTTATCTTCGCCAAAGTCAATTGACGTGGTTATTAAAATAAATACCCGCATGAATTGTATACATTTGCGTATAGCCGTGTAGCCTAGCCATATCGTAATATTCACTGTCATTTCGGATGAAAACATTCAAATATTCAAAATCGGTATAATTCACGTCAAAATTGTAATAAATTCGACGAGTCTACTCCAGGAAAGAAAAAAATAAAAAAAATAACTAGCTCCCCATCCTTCACTTAGACGAAATTTAGCCAACGAAAATTTCAAACTAAAATCCAAGCAACGAGAGTACAGGTGGGCGCAGGTATATACTCGATGAAAAGCCGGCGCATCTCAGCAAAATGGAGCTCCTAATTGAAAGACGCGACGAAGCGATACTCCACCGGTGCTTGGGCGGGTGCAGAGGGGAATAGCCGCGTTCATTTGCTAAGCATCGCCGTATCTGCGCACCGTAGCTGAGACTCTCTTGAGGACCCTCGACAGGCATGAATGGAAAAAATGAGGGGGGAGAGGGTTGTATCGCCCCGGGAAATTCGGCTCGTAACCGTAAGGCAAATCGTTGCCTGGAAGTTGGGTACAGAGTAAGAGGGAGGGGGGGGGCCATCGTTTTGCGGAGAAATTTCCTTCTTGGGCTCTTTTGCGCACCCTCTCGACTACAAAGGACGATTCGCCGAGATATTCACGTTTTGGCGCGCGCGTGTGGGTGTGGGCGAGGGGGGGTACAGTGTCGGAAAATAAATTCCTCGGGAATATGCGCCGCGTTTGCTCGCGGAATTCGAATCGAGAGCACGGGATGCTGCTACTAGCGCTTCTGGCTTTTTTTTTTTGCTGAATCCTGGGGAAAAATTTTTACGTAGCAAACTACGCGCCGGGATGCACTTCTTCTTCTTCTTTCAACACTTTTTTTCCTCTCCAGTAGCTCTGCGGTTCCGAATAATTCGTCGGGAGATTTTTTCTCTTTTTTTTTCTTGTACTCGGTGTGCAATACGAGTTACGGGCTTTGCGTATGAGACAAATTGCAGTTAAGTGAAGTAATAAAGAGGGATTTAATCTGTTTAGATAATGAGGATGGGTATTGTCTATAGTTGTTTTGTTTGATAAATGTTTTACACTGCATTACTATGCTAGAATTGTTATTTCCGTAAGGAGAAGTTACGTTCTTATGCTGAGCTTTTTTTTTTAATAAAATTGTCACAATTTTCTAGTTTCTAGATAATAGTAAATCACACAAGTACAAGCTGTAACGTAATACGTGTGCGAGGATTAATCAATCTTTGTCCGTCCGTCGACTAGATCCTGTACGCAGCTCGTCTGGCAGCGGGTTTGTCCCAGGGCATCGGCTACTGCGTGTGCTACATGTACGTCGGCGAGATAGCATCGACAAGTGCGCGCGGCTTGGCCAACTCCCTCATGATGATAATGTTCAATCTGGGCATGCTGCAGGCCTTCGTCCTGGTCCCGTGGCTCAGCATCTCCGCCAACGCCTGGCTCAATCTTCTCCTCGTCCTCGTCTTCCTCGGGGTCTTCTGCTTCATGCCGGAGTCGCCGTACCACCTAGCGATGCGCGGCCGCGAGGACGAGGCCGAGCTCGTGCTGATGAAGCTGCGCGGCCGCACCGACGTCAGCGAGGAGATGGATCTGATCGAGTGCTCGCTCCGTACGAGCCGCAAGATGCGGGAGGGCCAGCGCCGCCCTTCCCTCGGCGCCCTCTTCTCCGATCGCGCCAGCTTTCGCGGCGTCCTCATAATCGGCCTCTTCTCCATCAGCCACCACTTCGGCGGCAACATGACCGTCCTCACCTACGGCCAGAAGATCTTCAGGGACCTCGAGATCCGGGTGATCTCCGATCACGTGGCGAACGTCATAAACGGCCTCATCCAGCTGTTCTCCGTCTGCCTGACGACGCCACTAGTCGACGGCTGGGGTCGTCGGCCACTCGTCGCGGTATCCGGCATCTCCGCGGGCTTCTGCAACCTCGTCGTCGGCGTCTACTTCTATCTCCAGGAATACACGAGCATCGACGTCTCGGACTACTCCTGGATACCCATGCTCGCGGTCTTCCTCGTCATCTTCGCCTTCAACTGCGGCCTCCAGATCGTCCAGAGTATCCTCATATCCGAGGTATTCGCTCCCGAGTTCAAAGCTCTTGGCGTTTGCGTGGTCATCATGAACGGGGGCCTCATGTTCACCCTCGGCTCGAAGCTCTACCTCATGGTCACCGACACTTGGCATTACGGTAACGCGCCGCCTTTTCTCATTTTTGTCCTCGTCGTTTGGGTCTCCACGGCTTTTATCATGTGGATCACGCCGGAGACCAAGGGCAAGACTCTGCTCGAGATCCAGAAGGCTCTGCTCAAATGAAAGAGCGAGACAACGTAGAGAGAGAGAGCCCTGCACGACTTGGACCGTGGCATATAACTCGCGACGTTATTGCTCGTCTGATGTGCGACGATATTGACGAAGAATCTACTGGAACGATTCTCCACTTCTATTTTTTTTTTTAATAACCGAATTGAAGCGTAAAATGCCACGAATTTATGAAGGATGTTGTGCAATAGAGCCGACCTTTGGCTCGGAGAGCTGCAATAGGGATGACCTCGACTATAAATAAACGGATGTTGCACGAGCTGTTCATTTGCGGTTCGGAAAATTGCTCGAGATAAGATATTTTAGTGCGCCGTTTCGGTGCACGATTGTTATCTTTACAACTACAACAATGTTGATTTGAAGAGTGATACGAGGCTAAAGACGATAACAACGAGTCAGAAATAATAATCGTTTAAACAAAGATAATTTCGTTTGCAAAATTTATCGGCTTCGTGGCTTAAACGCAAGTACGCGCGTTTTCATTGAGAAACTGATATTTTTCTGGTTTAAACAAGGATCTTGTTGTCAGACCCGATTTGCGTACGATTATATTATGAAAATTTTCCAAAACTGATTGTTGAATACGTGTAAGAACAAACAAAAGAATGTAAATACTGTAAATTTGATATTCTAATATTTTTAAAGAGAAGTAAAAGAAAAAAAAAAATTGAATAAATTTAAATTAATATTATACCAAGAGAGAATATCATTGCCTTTAAACAATTTCTTCCTTATTAAGGGAAATCCATTCTTACAGTATTCCAAATTCGCCGAGCATTCTCTGCTTATTATAAACAGGGAAGTAAACTCCTCGGAAAGTTTGAATAAATATTTATTAAAACTGAAGAGGGGGGGGGGGCGCGCGCGCTCGGCAGCCGAAGTAGGGCGTTTAATCCTTTCTCCAGTCGGAAGCCCAAGCCAACGCTGGTGAGTAAATAACTTTAAGACGCCATATCAATAAAGCCAAGCTAATTCCTTTACCGGGAGAATAAGAGAGACTCGCCTGCGCGCGTAAAAGAGAGAGAGAGAGGAAGAGAGGGCAAGCGAAGAGTCCTCTTAAAAGAAAAGCGATAGCGCGCAAACGGAGGATAACAAAAAAAAAAAGGACGGAGGAGGAGGGCATGGGCTCTAAAAACAGCGGGGCATATTGCGGAAAACTCTTTTACATAGTAAACACGGGTACAAGCTACACGCGCGGCAATATCCCAACGGTTACTGCATTATTAGTCAAGCCGGATATTTATCGTGGAGTGGCTTGCTGCGCAACTCATTGTGGAAGAGCAAGCGGGGAGCATGGCGGACTACGGAGAGGGTGAGGGAGGTAGGAGAGGTTGTGAGAGGAAAGCGAATTACTTTGCTCTCGCTCCCTCTCTCTCTGAGAGGGGGGAGAGAGAGAGAGAGAGAGGTGGAGGAGGAGAGAATGCTGAATGCGGGAGGCAAAATTAAATGCGGCCTCTCTCCCCCAAGAATTTTACGTTTTTTTGTTTCTCCTGTCGTTAGCGCCAATCTCCTCCTCAGCGTCGTCGTCGTCCTCCTCCTCCTTCCTTCTCTGGAATTGAATGAAATTTCGTTGTGATCGCTGCTGTTGCTGCTGCTACTGGGGGTTATTAAACTATGGAAAACCTTATTTTCACGGGCTTTATCTCAGGGAAAACAATTGTTACTCGCTAGTAGCTCTCGAGTATTTTGCGCACGAGAAATTGAGTTTAGTTAAACAGTTGCGTTAAAGTTATTCGCATTATCATACAAACGACGTGTCCCTGAATTGTTGCAACTTGTTTTCCAACGAATGATATAAATTTAATTTTTCTTTCTCTTCTTTGCTCTTTGTGTTTCAATTCAAGCCTAAGTGTTCCCCCTCCCCCCGAAAGTTTGTTATTGACTTGGGTAAAAACAATAAAACTGTGAAATTACAACAATACGAAAGCACGCAACTCGAGAGGATCAATAGTCTTAATCCATTACGGATTTTCTAGCTGTTAATTAAATAGTAGTTTTTCTAAGGTAGCTTTGAAAATTACAGGCATTTTTCTAATAAAAATATATGAGATAATTTTTCTTGAAAACAAGTATACTTTTTGAA
Source organism: Anagyrus pseudococci (assembly GCA_030522585.1). NCBI lineage: Eukaryota > Metazoa > Arthropoda > Insecta > Hymenoptera > Encyrtidae > Anagyrus > Anagyrus pseudococci. The sequence goes on along the minus strand of JAPYYQ010000187.1, from coordinate 110,672 downwards.
AGCTTATGATTAGAAATTTATGCATACTATTATTATCATTAGTCAACGTTACCTAGTAACCCTTATTTTTACTTTAATTTTAAAGCCAAGCACATGTTCAATAATTTTAAGCAAATTAATGATTGTTATAATTTATCATTCTAATATTAACTTTGAAAATCATCAAAATGTATAATACGATATCTGGGAAAAATTTCAAAATTTTCGTCAGATTTTTTTAATGCATTTTCGTCCAGACAGTTCACCATGTCAAAGAAAAGAGGGTCTTTGAAGGGCTCAACGTCATCGTATAGAGAATCAAGTCTCATTAAAAAACTTTAAATTACATTAGCTCATTTCGAGTTCGTTACTCCGTTACACCTGGTCGTATATACATCGTTGTAGAATCAGCCAAGTCGAGGATAGAGCTGCCGAGTCGTTTCACTCCAGTACATTGAGGGAAAGTGGAAAAGAGAGAGAAAGAGAGTGAGAGAGAGAGAGAGGAGCTAGGCTTAGAAGTAAGGTTTTTCGACTTCGAGACGCTTTCGAGATCGTTGAACTGTTCGGGCTTACCAAAATTGTTATTGGCAGAGCCATTAGTGCTTGGAATTAGTTTCTGCGCCCGGTTGCGCGAACGGGAGGGGAGCCGTGTGGTAAAGGGTATAGCAGCGTGACCCTTCCGTTGTCTGTGAGGCTCTCGAGCTCCGCTTATCTTACTTTATATCGAAGATTAATACTCTCATTGGACTCTCCCTTCCTCTTTGCCAGGAGGTCGTTTCATTTTCAACTCGGAACGGGCCTTTGTATTACACACCCACCCTTGACTCGGCCACGTTTTTTTTCCCTTTTATTTTCAAGGGACAAAAAAACCATAGCGTTTGTCGATTCTTTCTTCTTTTTTTCGACTGAACATGACAAATGGCGTTTGAATATTAATTTAGGCTAAGTCGTCGAATTATCGTGGTCGCTATATACTAGAAGAAAAACGCTAATCATCCTGCTGGCCTGAATATGAAAAAAAGGGGGGAAAGCTTTCGAGAGAGCTACTCCACTAATTTGTTTAATTCGCTTTTCACTTCGTTCTAATTGACTTATTGATCGCTTTGCTGTTATTTTTTAATTAATTGAAGATTACCGGCAGTTTGTCGAATAAGCAACCGAAAAGATGATATGTAAATGATTCGTGCGGAGGGACGAGAAGGAGTAAGGGAATCTGGACAGAATAACAAAACAAAAACTGCTCCGGCGCGGCTTTTCTTGCGGCTTTGCGCGCGAATCTTGCTAATTAAATGGAATCCCAATGGCTTTAATTATAATAAAGGTATAATTGTATTTTTTCCCCGTTCCGCGAAGACTTTCTTTTTAAGCTAATGACGTCAAGTTCAACGCTCATTATTTTTAATAAGCATTTTTTTTTAAATTTCTATTTTTTTTACTGATTTTGCGTCATCGGTTTTATTAATCCTATTTGTCTTATCTTCGTATATATTGTTTCATTCGAATAATTTACAAGCTCACTTTTATCTTTGTAAGTTAATTGTCCTTTCAGACAATGTGTTAACACTTATTTCCGGCAGCCCGTTATAATAAGGAAAATTTCAATAACTTCGCGACATTTTGCAAATCAAATTATTTCCAAGCCCAAGAGCGACGCTTTAATAACTCGTCGCGCGCGCAGTAGCCGTCTGAAGGAATTTTCCAAATTAATCAACTTTCATCCGTCAAACGAAATTCAAACCGATTAAAATCAGGCTCGCTGAAAAATTTAGCGAGGAAAAAATATGAGTCTCAACCGCGCGCGCGCGCGTCTCGAATTAATTACGGCAAACACTTTGGTTAAGCCGTTAAGCCTTTGGGATTGCAGTGGGGGGGGGGGGGGCGCGGGCGCGTCTCCACACGGGAGGAGCGTGAAAGAGAGAGAAAATATAGCAGGGTGGAAGGGTCAGCCCAGTTCCTACGCCGGTTCTCACCGAAAAGCTCCGAGCTTTTTCACGGATAAAATAATCAGATTCGTTTTAATGCAATCTCACTCTATGTCTCGCGTCTAAAGCGCGGGGGTTTATTTTGGCGGCAGGGGCCAGGAGGGATAGGGTAGAGAAGGAGACCAGCCGCAATTGAATTAAGTCGTCACAGTTTAATTCCGCTGCCACGAGCCGGAGGCTGCTGTAGTCTCTCTCTCTCTCTCTCTCTCTCTCTCTCTCTCTCTCTCTTTCTCTCCCCCCCCACCCGCGCCCTCTCTCTCTCTCTCTTTTTCTCTCTTAGGAGGGTGGGTTGGATGCTATAGCTGAGGTCCTTTGTGACGGCGAGCCGCTTCCTGTGATGCACACAGCCAGATGGAAATGACGAGAACGGGGACGAAAGTGGCTAGGACGCTGCTGGATTGTATATAAGACGTGGAACAGGGGGGGGGGAGGAGGAGGAGAAGCGCGGCTAAAAAGAGAAAACGTCGGCTCGACCTGGGTTGTAGCAGCAGCAGCAGCAGCTTTTGTTGCGCTTGAACGAGGTCGAAGACTCAGAAATTAATTAAAGCGCCGAGATGACCCGAACGAAATATCAGAGCTACGCGCAAGTAGATAAGAGCAGTGTTTGGTAAGACGGCAGAGCTGCAATATCTACGCACTTGAATTATACTCCTGGGGCGCTCTCTTAACATTTTACCAGAGCACGTAAATAGAACGACGGAGGGAAACTTTATTCTTACCTTCGCTGCTGCCACTACTGTGTGTGTGTGTTCCCCCCCCCCGCAATCCAGCAATATGAAACCGAAATATTCAAAATTTTTCTTTTTTTTTTGTCGCGCGAACCTCGTAAACCCGACAGCAACGAAAACACTTCTTACCACCGCGCGAGAAAAATAGATTCGCGCCTGTGTTCTCCGAGATTTTCCACTTATAAATCATCAAGCAAAGGGCTCTCGCGCGCAGACGCGTAGACAACTCTCGCGCGTTGATCCTCCAGCGATCGGGCCTAAGCTCTTGAGCTCTCGGCTACAGTAGCAGCAGCAGCAGAGAGCCGTACACGAGAGAGATCAGCTGCACAGTGCACAATCCAGCCGCGCGCAGCTTTGAGACGTCTACGTTCGCGACTCCCCCGATCTATACTACCAGCGCAGCGTGTATATACACCGGTCACATCAGTCGGCGAGCTTAGCGGCCCTGTCTATTGCCTTAGCGCGCTGACCAAGCACAATTTTTTTTTAACCTATCTTGTTTACCTGCTGATATTATGATCCGGTCAAAATTGATTTGCTCATCGTCCGAGGCAAATATTTACCCCGATGTATCGAGCCCTGCGCCTGCCAACTGATTATACTTCTCATTTTGTTTGTTTGCACGACGCTACGCGTCTGTAGAAATAATAATATTTGACATTGGCAGTTATATCGTAAGGATGTATACGTGTCGCAGGAAACGAGGAAGGAAGACTGTGAACATTGAAATTCGCGTTGAAACTTGCTTTTACGCTAGCAACAGCCCTCGAAAGGCCATTGCAAGAGAGCTGTAATGCAATACTGACTTAATTGGCAAAGTGCCAAGCCTTTCATTTTCGCTGGGGCGAAAGTTAGTCTGCAAGAAAATGAGCTTTGCCTGCTCTCTCAAAATTTATTTACTCAGGCAGACAGGCTTTCTTACATGAGGAAGAAAGACAGAGCGAAGTATGCATCGCGTACCTTCCGAGAGAGAGAGAGAGAGAGAGAGAGAGAGAGAGAGAGAGAGTCTATTTAAAATGATAAAATTATGAGTTTAAGAAATTAACAATGCTCTCGCTTTAGTCGTAACATTCGTTCGTCTGACTGCCTGATAGTTTCAAAACGACCTCAATTAAAACCAACTTATTAAACGTCATTAGCTGGAAGCTCTTGTAATTTCGTCCCGGGAAAATAAACATTTCGCGTTTGCCAATGGTAAAAATCGTTGAAATATACTCATACACACACTATTATTACAAAGCATTTTACCGATTACGTCCTATCCCTGAGCCAGGTTTGCGTAGGCTTTAGGTCATTAAGCAAGCCACTTCGGGAATGGGACGAAAGAGAGAAGCGCGGATGAGAGAGAGAGAGAGAGAGGGAGGCGCACAATGGACTAGCGCTGATTTCTCACCACTACCACACGAGGACGGCTGGTCGTTCGCGACTGCGTTACAAAGGCCCCCCGCCGCCCTCCCGCCTCGGAGTCGAGGCATTCGCGGCTCCTCCCATCCCGCGGTTGAGCAAACACAGATACCCATGCCGCACAGTAGCAGCAGCAGCAGCAGTGGCTAGGAGTAGGATGAGGGAAGGGGCTATACGCAGAGGAGAGCCTATTCTCGACTAGCGGTGGTCCCCTCGACCAACACCAACCAACTTGTTCGCTAGCCGGAGACGAGCGGGGGTACCACAGGAAGAGGGGTCCGGGGCCGGGAAGAGAGGGGGGGAGGAGGAGGCTAAGTACACAATTATATCATCGGGCCAAACACACTAACGATCGCTGACACACAAACAAACAGGCCTCGACAAACAATGTCGTCCACCAGAGAGTAAGGGAAGGAAGCAGGACAGGGACGAGGGGGGGGTAAAGAGGAGGGAGGTGAGGCGAGGGCGACGGTGGCAGAGCGTCGTCAGGCTGGCCGCGAGGACCCGCTTGATGGAAGCTCACCCCACCCACCAGTAGCTGCACAAGCGCTAGTGCTAGTGCCACTACCGCTGGCGCTTTTGACTCTCGGGCTTTTGTACACGCGACGCTCGGCTTTCGACAATAGGCTTAGAGCTCTCGCAAGCTCTCTCTCTCTCTCTCGCATCCTCTGCTCTGTCTTGGATGCCATCGTCTTGGCGAGATAGCATTCCCACGAGTCCGCGCGATCTTAGCTCGGCTACGGAACTGTGTCTCTGGGAGAGAGCTAGTCACTCTCGGACCTCTCCTTGTTCTAGCCAGAGCATATTCAATTAAAGGGACGTTTTAACTACCCGCAATTGTTTCGGCTTCTCGAATTAACTCGCGTGGCCCCGCGCGAGAGAGGGAGAGAGTGAAAGGAGGAGGGAGCACCAGATGCGGAGCTGCGGGAATCAGTTATGCGAAGCGCGAGCTTTCAATTGAACGAGGTCGCGCCGCACTGATTAAACGAGTACGCGCGCTAGAGAGAGAGAGAGCCTGGCTCAAAAATTGGGGCGTACACACCGGCTTACCTCAGCAACCTTCTCTCCTGCGCCCACCTACTTTGGTTTTCCTCGCTCTGGATTTTCTTTTTTGTCTGCCAGGTCGCTGCTTTGAAATTTAAATAAGAGTTGGTAAAGTTTGTGGCGGGTATAGGAGGAAAGAGCCTGGACTATGGTGGGGAAGGGGGGCAGTGGAACTGGATGTTTGAAGTACAGGTTTATAATGAAGCCCAGCTGGCTGGGCGGGACCACAATGTTATCTAATCTGCCGGATTCGGTTGAATATATCGGATTTAACAGGGGTGGAGGAGGAGGGGGGTGGGCTGCTGCACAGCCGCGGGTATTCTCAGAAAGCGAGATTGGGATATACGGAGCGTGGTATAGGGCGCACACGGAAGCTTAGACGGCGCTATACACCGATGTTTATCCGTAATCTTTTGGAAGCGATTAGCGCAATGCGATTAGATTGTTTATACAATTATATCCAAGGCTTTTAGGATATCTCGCCCCGGATGGCCGATATGCGGAAACGCTTGCCGAGTGGCGCAATTAGCGAGGACGTATTATAGGAGGAGAAAGAGTTCGGTGGACTTTGCGCGCCTGCGGCTAAAACGAGCAGTGCCTGTGCGCTGTTTCCATATTTCTCGATCATTCTCTCTCTCTTCTCGTATGAGATTCCTCCCCTGTGCACGCGGAAGCTCTCGATCTCGTCGAGACTTAATTAAAAGCTTGTTTAAATCCATCCATCCAGCCGGGCTGTATCGCAAAGACGCAATCCATCACTGACAAGGGAGATTGAAAACATCAATACTTCACTTGATTTCCGCAACAAAGGGATGCGATTCCCTTCCACCCCGACAAAAAAAAATTTCGCGCCTTTAAATGAAACAAGATAGAGGGCAGTTGCAAATACAAACCCATGAACGAGTTTCAAGTCTGTTGGGTCAATGTGCTTCGATTTTCCGTGTTGTTATTCATTTAAGTTTTTTGAATTTAGGGGTTAAGTACGTATAAGCAGATTACTAACCTTACGTCTTTGAATAAAAGTCAACAACAGAACAGAATCTGAGAAAAAATAACGCTTGATATTCGTGCAAGCTCAAACACACAACTTGCTGCCTGCCTCTATTTTCTGAACGCGGCTCAAGCACTTTCACATACGCGATATAACGGCCTCGTCTCGGGTATTTATACCTCTCAGATATAGTCTCTCGACTTGAACATATATGTATATATACATATATATAGCCGAAGCGCACAAAGCTCGGACTCTCGAGTGTAGCGTTCGCAGAGCGCGCGGAGTAGAGCCGAATCGGAATCCTATTAGGAGGCTTTCGCGAGGGAAGCTCGTACGGCCGCTCGTTAAAACGGCTGTGGTTCGTGGTTAAAGCGCGAAAGCAATTAGCTCGAATTTGCAATTTACGCTGCTACCCGCGAGTCTCGAGCTTTCTCTCTCTCTCTCTTCAAACTCTTGTGTCGCTTTCTTCATTTTTTAGCCGGGCAAAGTTCGAGATATTAACAAGCTTTCGTAAGAGGTGTAAGGATCCTTAGCGATCAAAAATCGACGTGCATCACTAGCGAGCTACGTTTTCTCACTGTCTCTCTCTCTCTCTTTTTTTTTAATTGAGAGCGCATATTCGGGGCTCGTTGCTCGGCGTTCCGCGACGTGAATTTCACTATAACACGTCCTAACGCGGCATTCTCGAGTGTGTACAGCTTGCCTCGCACTTCTGCGTCTCTCCAGGCTGAAACTTAAACGCACGCTCTTGTGCGAGATCTAGTTTCCATTCGCGTTGCCATCGAAACTAGAATATTGTGCGCCGTTTTTGGTGCTTTAAGTAATTTGCCACATGTGCACTGATAGATTTTGCTCGCTATTGATAGGAGAGATTTATTTGAATAATACATTGTAATTATCGAGAGTTCAGTTTTTTTTAAAAATAAACGCAGAAATTCGATTTTACGTTATCGTCTTATCTGATAAATTTGTTCTAGTTTGCAATTGTGTATTGGACTTTAGAATGTGGCTGTTACAATATTTAAGTGTTAATGGAACGAGGACAGGTGTGCTTTGGTAATAATTGAAATATAAAATGATTTGCCGTAATGACAGTTGTACTTAATTACAGATGATGAATCGTAGTCGAAACTTATCGAACTAATCGTTTATCTTTCGAGCAATGCAATTTGTTTAGATTATTGTTCCAGGAATTAAAGAAAATTAATTACTCGATAGAGGAATTTCAAATCGGCATTACGGAATATAAAGTTCAATTATTCGAACGTTAAGTTTTAAATAATTGGGCAAATTGTTGAATTCAACGTGAAATTTGGAATTTGCGCGATAAATATAGCCCGACTGCTTTCCATCGAATCAGTACGAAAATTCAAAAGATTTTAATAAATATAAGTAACGAAGCAAAAATTTGCGGGCGCGCCGGTTATATCAAACTCTCTAGCGGAACTTGTTTTAATCCGAAAAACAAAATGGAAAACTTTGGCGAGCAGAAAATGAATTTCCCGAGCATAAATCTCGTTAAAAACTCATTATTGATTACGGGAAAAACTCTTCTCTCTTCTGCCGTCCTCTCTCTCTCTCTCTCTCTCTCTCTCTCTCTCTCTCTCTCTTTCGGCTTTTCCTACTTTTCTCATTTTCATCGGAAAGCAAGGATATACTCTAGTTTCGCAATGGAACTAATGCGCGCTCGTTGTCAGCTTTTTCTGTCCAATCCGTACAGCCCGCGTACCGCCGAACTTCAGAAAAACCAAATACGTTAGATTTAATTGAATTTTCTTATCCCTTTGTTCGGATTATAAGTATACAATAATATTCCTTGAAATTCCGAAATCATCACCGTATGCGCCAAAAACTACACCGAAGTATTAGCGCGCGACATTTGCACGTTGAAAACTATTTTAATCGCCATCAAGATTTCGCAGTTAAATCGATAATTAAACAAGCGGCGTTATTAAGCAGCAATTTTAAGAGAAACCACGCGCAAGAGCCAGCTTGCATCTTCGAGGTTGCATCCCCCCACCGTGGACCCCTTAATTTTCTTAAGCTCCGATGAAGTTGACGGTAACTCGTTCGATAAGTTTAAGTGCCCGGAACTCTATCGAAAGCTTGCCAAAAGTAAGCGGCTTACGTCACTTACCGCAATTAAATGTTGAACCGCTAACTCGCATTTACAGCCTTCACTATTTGGTCCATCCCCCATTCTTCTTTATCCTCTCCACCCCCCCCCCCACATCGTTCCTTAGTATTTCGATGTTTTTTTCCACAAGTACAGGTCTATACTCTTTGACAAATAAAACAAGAAACCTTGGTTACAAGTTACAACTTTTTAGTTTGATGTAGTTAATCTTGAAAAAAAAGGTTAGTGGGATGCAATTTCTTTTTTCCTTCACAGTGCTTCTCAGTTTTTCTCTATTAATTATTAGAAGAGCCCTTAGTGCAAATATTCGTAACCTCTTAATTCTTCCTAAAGTGGCTGTTGTACGTCAGCGAAAATTCTAAATTTAATTCTAGGTCAGTTCAATCTTAAGTTCGAGAAAGTTTTTTAACGTAAGGTATATACAAGTAAAGGCCAGTTGTTATTTCAAAACATTTTCGAATAATTCAAAAACATTCAAATTTTACAGTGCTTCTTGTTGTCAAATCGATAAAACGCAGACGATCTAGTATGAACTTCCAAAAACCAAAAGTAAAAAAAAATAAGTGCTCCTAAAATGAAAAAAAAAACACACACACACAGACACACAATCATAGCGCATCAGCATCAGAGTCTTTCAAAAGCACACGCTAAAGCCGTTCTCCTCATCCTCCAGATCACCCTGTTTTTACATCGTTTGCAGCCTGGAGCGTCGTAACACATCTCATGACATAATCCAGTACGATGTGCCTGTGATGCTTGGAGAGGACATCTCGTACATAATTAAAGAAAGTATGCGCGCACTTACGAGCTCTTACTCGTTGAATTCACAAGTCGGTCTCTCTCTCTCTTTCTCTCTCTCTCTTTCGGGCAGGTGAGAAGCGAGTAGGTATAGCTGCTGGAGGACCCTCTGGGGAGTTAATTCGAAGAAAAGTAAGCAGAAGAGTGTGCGGAGCAAAGGGCGAGAGGGACTCCAGCGGCACATATAGCGACATAAGCGTGTCTCCATCTCGCACTCTCTCGCTTGATATTTCAATAACGAAATGCTCTCAGATGCGTCCTTCTCCCAGCGGAGACTCCCTTCGCCGAAAGATCCAGTTCGGCTGTATATACCAAGGGAGGCTGTGAGGGGGAGGAAAGGGCGGTGGGTAACGAGAGCCGCGGTTTCGCTGCTTCCCGAGCAAATCGAGTCGTTCTAGCGTTTCGCCTCTGCCGTTTACCCTCGCTCCTCACCCCAGCCTCACCCCCTTCCCTACGCGCTTCCGTCGATCTCTCTAGGCTGCCGTGTGACTGCCCTCGCTCGTCCGGTGGGCCAATTCAATTAAGCTATTTAATCAGGGAATGCGAAGCGTAATTCGCGTGATTTTATCGGAATTGATGACGCGGACCCTAGAGCCCCCACCTCCTCCACTCCCGTCCACTCTCCGTTCGTCCGTGTAAGCGCGCGTGTCGACGAGTGCGCACGCGGGCAGGGCTAGGGGGCTCGCGTAGTTTCCCGACCGCGACATTAATCGCGCTTATAAAATCGATGGTTATATGCGTGCCTGGGCGACCGGGGCTACTACTACTTCCGAGCCCGTAAAATCCGACGATACTCGATATAGGCAAGCGTTATGAAACAAAGCAGTCTGCTGCTGCTGCTGCTGGTTCAACGATTAAAAGCACTCGTTCGCGATCTTCCAGGATGTTTTAATTTGACGAGCCGTTTGGCTGTATACGTGTCCGGCTATTGGCAAAGCTTTCGATTGTTTTACGCTTCGAAACAGATGAAAGGCTTTAGGCTCTTTTCGAATATGCATTCCTTTGATTTTGAGCGTGACGTATTTGTGTATTGTGTGTATTCGAAAACGGGCAACGTTATAAAACCGCTAAGATTGGCCTTTGTACGTTTCGAAAAGGTATGAAAAAAAATTTACTTTTTAGTTTTTATCACTGTGCTTGCGAAAAAGGGGAAGGAAAGGGGCCGGGAGAACGCTTAGAAGTAAAGCTAATTGATGACGGGATTATTTTGATATCGAGGAGGCATCATAAAAAAGGGATATGGGGGTACCAGTATTTCAAAGTTTTGCCCGATAAAAAGACTCCGTTAGCTCCGGATGGAGTAATATTCCGCGTTTTGAATTTATATACAATACGTACCGACTGGACTTTTTTTAACGAGTAAAAATGTAAGAGTGCGTAATCAATAATGATCATGCTTTTGGATAGCCACGAGTAGAACATAATTATTTTAGCTTAAAAACCACTTTAATAAATAACATTAATTTTGCAGTAAGGCAATATGTATGTTGTAAAAGAACTCTTTCGGAGAAGCTGAGTTCAAAAGAGCCACATCGATTTTCAATTAAGCAGCTATAAGCTTCAGAATAAAAAACACTTAAAACCCACTCGACGTCGTTAATTAGTGTACAAGTAACGAGTATCATTGAAAAAAAGACGAAAAAAATGTTAAAAAATCTGAAAATAGAAATAAGCGAATAAAAAAAGGTTGTTTAACAAAATGAAAAAGAGTAAATGCTAGAGTTACGGATTAAAATGGCGATCGAGCCTTAAACGCTTCATTAATTTGCCAGCAGAACGTAAAAACTTCAGTAGTGAAGCGGCGCTGTCGGCTTGTTGCTCTCCGTATACTCCCGCATTTCTGTATACATGTACACATATATGCGAAGTCGGGCTCGTGTGCGCACAAAATTAATCGTGAAATATGTATCTAGCGGCTTGTAAATCGCAATGAAAGACTGACTCTCTCTCACCCTCTTCGACCTATTAAACATAATTTAGCCAGTTTTTATAGTCTGTCGGATGAAGCTTGGGCTTAAAGTTGACCCAGATACACAACGACTTTTCTTCCGATGCTTCCATGAAAGCAAATAGAAGCCTAGATCCTTTCGCATTACTGCAATTTTTTTTGTTCGAATTTGTATGCATACGCGCAAGAGTCGAAACATAAGCGCTAGTGACATAATTAATGAATATCGAATAATTTTAAATCACGACTTATAGAGTAGAGGTAATAGCGATTATAAAAGAAAAAAATTATAATGTCACTTAATTAAAGAGCTCGAAAGACGAAGAAAGGGGCGAGAGGGAGAAAAAAATGTCGAGCGAAAACAATGAGCGAGAAAATTGACGTTAAAATTAAAAAAAAAGAGCGAGAGAAACGTTCTAGTTCCGACGTTTTTAGGCGTAAACAAGTGGCTTGTTAAGCTCGGCATCGAGGTTGAGGTAGAAAAAAAAAGAGCTCGAGCGTCGACGAGCGGTAACAGGGCGTGAATAGAATTTAATGTCCGAGAGTTAAAATGTTGGTGGATATACACGCGCTTTCCGCGAATGCCGAGAGCATACAAATGTAAATATAAATGGCGTCAAAGTCGAGTTTGTTGGAAAGGATGGATGCCCGCTGACTGTGGGGGCTTGCCCGGCCTGTTTTCCCTCCACCCGCGTACGTGTCTACGGGTTATTTAACGTTGCAGATGGATGCTGCAACGGGATATGCGTTCCATTATTCTAGGATTTTTAGAGGCAATGAACTAAAGCACATGATTTTTGGTCGAAACGAGGGAAAACATGTTCGAGCAAAATTTCGCTAGATTAACGTCGGGCATTTACTGTCGAAAATTTGAAATTTCCAAAATTCCATTGATACGTAAAGATCTATATATGCCGATGAAATAAGCAAGAGTCAAATGTAACTTTTGTTCATTTAACAAACCAAAAAGAGGGATATCGCAAAAACCTCAGCGCCGCGTTTCTCGTAAACAACATCAAGTGTTTGCGCGGGCGCCAGCAACAGTAGCGTGCGATGCTTTATCCCGGCCGCAACCTTTGCCCTGTGTAGCCTCTCTCTCTCTCTCTCGCGCATACACAAGTGCCGCGTCATCCTTCGGCGTATACGCCGGAAGGGGGGGAGGTAAAAACGCTTGCATTCCAGCCGCGCTTCATCGGCGTCACCCATCGGGAGAAAAAGACTATCCTCTTCTTCGGCCGTCCAGACTCGCACGAACGATCCATAAGTTTTTCCACTCTCGGAATTTCTCGAGAGCCCCTGGGAGTTATTCGAAAAACTCAGCCAACCAGCTGATTTGTGCGCCCTCAAGAGCCTGCCAACTCGCTCCATTTCTCCTTTTTTTTTCTCTCCCTCTCTCCTTCTCGCTCTGCAGGATTAGCCTACACACAACAAGCGCACAAGCTCGTTTCCACTCGATCGGAGGGAAGGCATGGGATTGTGAAGGAAGGGGGGGGGGAATTATTGTATAGCTGGTCGCTGGCTAATGCTCGGGCTAATTGATTTTCTAATGGAAGAAACACGTAAGGCGGACACAGCTGCTGCCTCAAGGCGCGGCTCGATCGATCTTCGGTTTTGCCAGATGCCGGAGATTTGCTTTTGACGCTGAGTTTGTTTGGCTTATTGGAAATCGACGTGATCCTGGCTCCTCGATATACTTTCGACCCTTGCTCTGCTCTCTGCTATTCGGGGGCTTGAGAAAAAACTGTTACTTTTCACTTGAATTATTCTTATGATTTTCCAAGGTTCTCGATGAGTCTACTTTTTCGGCTTTATAATTAACATTGAATATTTTTTTTAAAACACTGACATTGCAGGAACGATTATTTTCGCTGCGGCCCGGACGATGAGCGGCAGTAATAACGAACTCGCGCAATAGAAGTATGCTCCTTAATCCCAGCTGCTCTTCCCCGATTTTCATCAAAACTTGAGCCTTGCACGCGACCTCTCCAATAACCAAGCACCAAAATGTGCGTTGCCGTATATAGCCAAAAGACAACAATGCGTCAATTATTGTTGACCCATTTCTCTTTATGAAGGCAATATTCCTCGACTGCAGCTTGATGAGGGACCGAAGACGACTGCTGAGCAATCCCTCACCCTCTCTCTCTTTCTCTCTGATTCCCTAGGCAGCTATTTTTGCAGTCGAGCTATCTCGAGCTGCAGTTGTCCTTTGACATTTAACCATCAACGAGTGCCACCTTAATCTCGACCGGTCCACTCAGCCGAATGGAATGAATTTCGTCGGATGCTTAATTGATCGCTATCTGCTGGATCATCATTTCTACTGATGACATTCTCTTATCTTACTTGAAAATTTCAACTGCATTTTAATAGTAAAAACATTCTTAATATTAAACATTTTCTAAACTGGATATTATCAATTATTAAAAAAAAACAATGCAAATAAGGGCAACAACTTAAAAAAAAAAACGTAGTGAGTAGAAGATCGAGAGTACACGGTGGTAGAGGAGTCTTCATGTTTCCAAGACGCGCAATCACATCGCATGTGCATTAAGCTCGCTCGGAAGCAAGTCCTTACGTGCACGCGAACAAGTGTAGTAGCTGGATTTGTAGAGCGGAACAAGTGACAGTCAGCAGCTGCAGCCTTAAACTTCTTCACCCCCCCGACCTTTACTCTCTTTCTCTCTCTTTCTCTCTCTCTCTCTCTCTCTCTCTCTCTCTCTCTCTCTCTCTCGCTCTCTCTCATACGCTTGAAACCGGTCGTGCGTCACGCATTTGCTCTATGCTTTGCGAGGCAATAAACCTCTTTCTTCGATGATACACTTGAATGTTAAAGCAATATAGGTTGTTCTTCGCCGACCAAAAGCTTCCTTGGCTTTTCTCTAGAATCCAAACGCAAGTAGAAACAAAGAATAATTCTCGTTGAATGTCAGTTAAGCAAAATATGACATTGTCAAGGAGAATGTTGAGAAACAAATTGAACAAAAAATGAATTGAAAAATCAGGATCATTAATTTTCTTGCAGTCGTTTTCTTACAATACTCCCTTTATGTTTTTATAATGAGCATTTTGAAAGCTTTTTTAGTAAAAAATTCTTTTATGAAATTAAGTAACTGTAGCAAACTGTGTATCACGATCAACGTGTAATTGAAAGAAGAAGCAGTCAAGTTAGTGTAATACGCATGCTTCATTTACCTCTTTGACAATATTTTGTGCCCCTAGATGAACTGGCTGTAACGTGTATACTCAGATTATCAAAAAACTCTTATTAGGTAAATGTTACATTCAAATAAATCAATATTTTGTTAAATACTTTAATGCCGCCGATAGAAGTTTTTAGTAAAAAACATGAGTCTTTCAATTTTATAATCACCCATGAGTCATCGCGCTTAGTAAGATAAACAGGAATGAAGAAAGAATAAAACCACAAGATACACGCCAGACTTGGTAAAGAGAGTGACTTTTCCACGAAAAGTCGCAGCAGTCGCTTGGAATATACTCGGATCGCGCTGGAAACAAAGAACCAGCTGACCCATGTGCAGCAGTCCTTGCAAAAGCCCCGAGGAGTTGAGGATCGCAGGTAGAAAGTATTATTCTCCCGATGCTCGGTGCGAGCCTCGGGGGTATATGCGTGTCTGTTGTGAAAGGGACATGACCACGAGTCTCCTTTCTGCCGTTAAGGTTATTAAAAACAATCCATTTACATCAGCGCTTTTATCTTGTGCCTCCGCATTTCTCGGAATTTTTTTCTCCTTTGCTATTCTTTTTCTCCTCGTTTATCAAGAAATGTGCTCTTTTACCATCGAAATCTTTTGAGGCTCGGTGGTACGGAGTACGTAGGGTGGGCGACATGAAACGAAAGGTAAAACTATCATATGATTAGCACAAGAGATACCCGTACAATGCTGAAAGTATGGGAGAATTAATTAGCGAATGGAAATGTGGAATGAAAAAAGAGAAAAAGAGAAAGAGAAATTAAATCAGATTTAAAGTAAAGGATATTTGGATTGCACTTTGTAGTATTTAGTAAAATTATGTTTGGAAATAAATGTAGACACATCTTCTCGTTAAGATTCCTCTTGTTCTTTGAATAACATTTTCGTCTGAATCTATTACACAAAAATTTGTACGCGATTGAGTTATTATGACATACGTATGTAACATATGTATAAAATATATATATATATATAAAAGTTCATTAAATTATTGAAATTTCTGCATGATTCTTTATGAATAATTAAAACGTCATAGATGATAAATTACGATTTTTGTTAACATTTCTGAAATTTATTGCAGCTCGGACATTTGCCGTGCCAATTATAAATTAAAAATTGAAAATACGCGTTTTCCAATGCGAATTAACATTTACATATTAACGAAACTGAAAGAGCGGGAAATTTTAATTTTGCGTACGACCAATATATATTCGGAATATGATGAAATTTAATTTGGGCGAGACAACATTTGGTTAAACTTTTATTTACATTGATATTCAGAGAAGAGCTTGATTTTTTCAAGTTTTTAAATCAAATTATTTGTTGCTTTAGCAAAAAGTAAATTACCAAAGTTTTCCTCAGGGCAATTCGATGCAAGAGAGTAAGTCGAAATGTTTCTCAACGTTTGCTTTAAAGAAAAAAAATTTTAAATTTGTATTTCTTCAGCCGGAGATGGTATACTGAGAAGTTGGAAGCTCAAGTGAGCGGGAGCTGAGAAAAACTTTACGGTGAAAATCGTCTGTGCCAAGCAACTATATTGTAAAATCGATGCATCTTACTCATACTACGGCCTGATATTTCCACTCGCAGAAAAGAGATTTATTTCTTGGAATTCTCCAAGCGATAGGCGTTCCCGATTCGATTGAAATTAAAAAGTAGCATTAACTATTTGCTTTTAAAAGCCTTTATATCTGATACTTCCGTTCTTCTCAAGTTGAAGATTTACATAGGTATAATTTTAATGACATCAGATGATAAATTTACAGTTTGCATACTTAACGGTTTTTACATCTCGATTAATTAATTAATTTATTTATTAACTTCACAGGTTAATATCAGGAATAACTCATTCTTGAGGTATTACATCGTTTTTGTATTTTATACATCCACCTGCCTACAGATTTTTTATATGTTTCATTGACGTAAATTATTAATTAACGAAAATGAAATTTGGAAGTTTTGAAATTTGAAAAGTTTCTTCTTTGAAATGTTATATAGGAACAGTAAACTTATTTAACTTTTTTAATAAATTAGGGGTTAGTTTGGTTTAAATATGAGTTTTTCAATAGTAAGAGTTATAATTAGAAAAGATTCTTTTAATTAAGGTATGAAACAACGCGTCAGAAAGTTAGTTTTGTTATTTGTTTCATGAAGAATTTAAACTAAAACTTTCAAACATATTTGTATTTCTTTTCAGTTTATTTATTTGATTATCGAAAAAAATATATTGACGAATTTCGCGTAGAAAAAAATTGTTAATCAAATATGTATTGTTAAAAAAAAAAAGATAATAAAAAAGACTAAATACAAATAATCATAAAAAATAATGCAGCATAGCTATGTAGAATTTACGTTTGTGAAATATTTTCAAACATTTGTTTTTCAAAGAGCTGAAAAAAAAAACAATCTACAAATCGGCAATGTTTAACATTACACAGTAACATACAGATACAAAGCAAGTGACCAATGCATCAATCATTCGTTATTACAGCATTGCCATATTCGCTTCCGTCATCCAGCAAAATTTTTCTCCAAATCTTGACAATATCTCGCAAGCTCGACATGACAGTTGGAAAGCCCGTTCATACTTCATTGACTGGCCTGGCAGAATAACGAGGCTCTAGACTGTGCGGCATGAAAAAGATCGCCGATAAAACGGATGATCGAGAATCGTGAAAAATAAACAAGCGTCCGACTATTCGCGGGCTCGCGCTACTCGTATTCACTCTGCGATCTCGCCGGTATAGAGGCTGGGCTGGCGCGGGCTTCTGCACCTATAGCGAGCCTGCACATGCGAACGCGGCCCCGCGCTATCGATGCGCGACACGCAATCTGTGCACAGGCGCGCATTATTGTACGAAAGTTCGCGAATAATGTGTAGCTAGCCAACGGCGGAGCGAAGGGAGGAAATAATCGAGACGAATGCATTTGGAGTATCAGATAAGCGCCGCACAGAAGAATTTCAAACCTGCGGTGCACCTCATGTGTGTATGTGTGTGTGTTAGTGTGTGTGAGATCTTGCTTGTTAAAAAGCATTTTCCATTTACTTTTATTTTTGCCCGCGCTGCATCGATACGAGTGTTATTGTTGGGCTTGCCGAGGTAACGGCGTAATAGTACTCTCTGAATAACGTATAAACTAATGAGTCGCTATTTAGATTGCGCTCCAGTTTGGCTTTAATAGTACTGCTTTACTGTTTCGCAGAACAGCAGAAAAATTGATTTCTAGTAGCTGCTAAATCGTTGCTCTCGGCTTACCCTCGCGCAAATTGCAACCTACTCTGCGATACACACTTGCGATTCCGTGGTTTGCCAATTAAAATTAGCTCGAAATATGAACTTGCAAGTCTATGCGCAAGGTATTCCAGCAATAAGCGGGGAAAAAACTGCTTTAAATGTAAAACAGAGCTTGCGAAAGGAAGTTGCAGTGTCGATGAGAAGCCGATCGTTCAAGTTTTGAATGTAATAAAAAGCTGGAGTGAAAAATCGATTAAAGACCGTACGGACAGTCTGGTGTGCCTGTATACGCCGAGCCAATAAATAAAGCAGGATGCCCGTTATTTTCCGAGCGGCGGTCGTGGAATTAGTCACGTCAGCGCCGCGGACCAATTGATCTTGCTCCAATATCGCACTTGACGACTCTCCCACGCGCGCCACTCCAGACTCCGATCAATAATCGCGACGCGATAATACTCTCGCGGCGTCTCGATCGTTTGGTTCATATTTGCTGATTCGTCTTGGGGCTTCCTTGCGTCTGTCCTCCTGATCGTACGGAGGACAATAGGGGAGCCGTAACGGCTGATTATGATATTTTTAAAGGTCCACCGAGACCGTTGGCTCAATTGCGCCGAGAGTAATTCCGCTGTGCGTGGCGTGTTTGTTAATAACTTTTGCTGGGGAGTGCGCTGTGTGTATACGTTCTTTGTATACAGCGAGAGCCACGGTGGGAAATGGTAAGGAGTGGAATAACGATGACATGAATTCTGCTTTTGACCTAGTTTATTTTGTCGAGACACGAGCTAAAGTTATATTGCACGTTTTATAATGTTGCAGGCGTACACATTCGGGCGGTTAAATACACACGTTTTTCTGAAAGCAATCGATATTTCGTAGGACGAATAATTGTACGTTTCCGTTGAAATTGCACGAATGCGACTTTTGTTATAACAACTGTTTTCTGAATCAAATTCGAACGTTATGTTATTGTTTGCCGAATTCAATAGTGAACTTTTTAAGTTGACGTTGATTAAATTAAAGCCCTAAAAGACATTTGATTATTTGCATCGGAAAATTAAAATTCAATGAGAATTATTAAAATAAAAAAATAAAATAGAGCTCTTACGTTTTATATATTAATGCGCTTACGGAGATTAAAATTAAAAATTGTAATGAAAGTGTGCTTTACAAACGTAAAATCTTTCATTTGGCAAAGTAATTCATTACAGTATTCGACTTTGGAGAAAAACTATTTACATCAAATTTAGACCTTATTACCTATTAGCAAAATTTTAGTATCAAACATCGATACGCTGCGAAAACATAAATATTCGTCAATAACTCAAAGGATCTTTTCATGAAATGTATTTCTTGCCCGACCGTACCTGACTTTTTCCACTTCAAACGACTCAAGCGCCATGAAGTATTTGCAGAAAAGCAAACGCTATTCACAACTATCCAACGTCTTTTAAAAAGATTTTTCCATTGGCAAATTAATCGACTCTCTGGCAATAAAAAAAATATAAAATGATCAAAGGAGCGTCGGGCAAAGAATGAAATGAAGGTAACGCATTAAACAAGCGTTGTGTCCCCTTGTTCTTCGCCAAACAGCACTGCTCTACTTTCCATCTCATTTCCACGTTCGTCAGCACAATCGAAGTGCGTATACAAAGCCGTTCGCTTAGCAGGCACAAAAAACGGCCCTCCCTCGACCTTTGAAAGCCGCAGCTAGAGTTGCCAAAGAGAGAAAGAGAGAGAGAGAGAGAGAGAGAGAGAGAGAGAAAGATAGACGTGGTGGGGATGAGAGCACGCACAGAAAAAGGCCGTGTGTGAAGAGGGTAGGGGAATCGCGCAGCCGATCGAAATTACGGGCCTCGCTAACGACGGCAGACGCGCCTCTGTCTCCTGCCAGCGCGTGTTTGCCGATCCCCCTTGGTACTGAGCTGCGCACCCGAGCGCATGTATATGTATGGCGCGACGCGTTAGCCGAGCCGCATGCATAAACATGCGACGGGCGCGCGAAAATGGGCGCGAAAGCTCTCTCCTCCCCCTCTCACCGCCCCGTCTTTCTCCGCGCGCGCGTGTCTGTATGTTCTACGGGGAAATAGCGAACGCGCGTAGGCCTTGATGCTCTTCACTTTTCTTTTATCCCTCCCTCCCCCCTCACTCCAACCACCTAAGCTCTATCGAATTGGAATTTTCAACCGCATTGTGGGCAGTCATCTTGTGCGAGCTTTGATGCATTCAGCATGTGTTTCGGGGTTATAGCGGCGATGGTTTTTCGAATACAGACGCCGCGCTGGATTAATTTTGTGATTTGATCAGTCTAGTTGCTGGAATGCAGCTGGTTAATGTATATACCGCTTTTATAGCTGTTGGGAAATTGCATGTTTAATAGGCTATAGGTGGTTGTCGACAAATGCTTTTAGTATTGAAAGTTATTAATTTGGATTTTGCGAGTTTGCTTAGCGATATGAATTTGTATCATGGTTAAGGATGTTTTAATTTATTGAAATCATTATACCGCGCGAAGCCTGGCATTTAGAGGAATGTTCGCAAATTTATCCTTGGCTCGAGACAATTAACGGAAAATGTAATCGAAAATCGAATTGTACGAAGTTAATGCATGTTTTTAAAAAAATAGCGATATAATATTAACGTAAAAAATGTATAAAACGTATGTTTTACCTAGTACAGCTTTAAAATTAATGAATACCTGTCGGAAAACTCGGTCATAATTGACAGCATCAAGACTTAATATTCTATTCCCAATCGATAAAATTGCACTGCAAATCCTATCGAAACTATCTACAAATTAAAATAAAAATAAAAAAAATAAAAAGAAGCGGGAATAAACCTTTTACGCGTCTCGGCCGTAAAAATCACGATATAAATCCAAGGACTAGCACATATCGCGGATAAATCAAGCATTACACGAGCGATAAATTCGCTATTCATTGCGCCGAGCCACCGAGACATTTGTACTCCAGGCAACACGTCTCTACTCCCTACGCCCCGGGTTTCACTAATCACATTAGAACCTTCTAAGCGCGCTGCTCTCGAGCATTGATTTCCTAACTCAATGAAATCGCGGACTGAGCCAGGCCCAGAGGCTAGCCCGGCTTAACCAAGTTACGAAAGAGTCGTCGCGCCTCGTATACAAAACTATAGCCGCGTGCAGCCATAAAAAGCAAGTCCCAGAATTGAGCGTGTAGATGCGACACTCGTTTTGTCCGCAAGCACAACACTCCCTGCTTTTTCATTCAGGAATTCGGGCTCTATTCGATGCACTGTACGGAATTATTAAAACGAAATAGGACGGACTACGTTGGATGACGAGAGCGGGGTGATGTGGGGTAAGGGGGAGGCGGAGGAATCGAGGTGGTGCGGCTAGGAAACCGAGGGGGCAGGAGTGAATTAATGAAAAGCGCCGTTGAACCGAGCGAGCGAAGAGTTAATCTGGAAAAATCGCGCCTTCGTTCGGCCAGCTTGAAATTGCTGGATCTAAATGTATGTAAATACGAACAATTTGCCCTCTGATCTTTTCATCCGCGTGAGATGCGTTTCGTCTTCGGCGAACTCTTTTCCTTGAAGATCTCGCCTCGGGTGTATTTAAGGGAAAGCTCTGTGGAAATTGAGAAGGAACAGCAAAAAAAAAAAGGAACTGAAAGTCGAGAAAGGCTTTTGAGAAAAATTCAATATAACAAGTGAACGAGTAATAGATTCGAAGTAGATAGTTGTTTGGCTTTTCTTTTTATATCAATCATACAGAGTTATAAATTGAAAAGTTTGACCTGCAAGCTATATACGCGCCATCCATTATGAAATTAAAGTTTTTAATATTGTTTTTCTTTACCGAACCTTTATTATTTAACCATGTGAAATACAGTTTTCTCGTCAACGTATTGATTTGTACAAAAGTAATATTTTTGAAGGTTTTCAAAAATTGATTGATTTTCAGAAGATGTGTAAAAGCGATAGGACATATTTATTCTATAAATGTAATTAAATAGCTTTATACAAGTTTAATCAGACGTACGAACTTTTCATTATATTGCTTGTTACTATTAAGAATAGATATTCAATAGACGTTGATAAAAATCGTATGCATCAAAAATGTAAAAATATACGTGCTCAACACGAGACCATAATTATCGAGCGAGCAAAAGTGGAGCAGATAAAAATGTAAAACGTCACACGTATGAAAAAAAAGAAAGAGAATTATTATTTACATAGTTGACAAAAAACTGCTGATAAAAAGATTTTATTACATGATTAAGGCAATTTGAAAAATGTGACAGCCGAGGCACATTAAGCGAAACGAGCTCCTAATTGAATTTAATATTACATGCCGAAGCATTTATAACCAAATATTCGAAATTCCATTCCAACACATCGCCGTGTTATGCTGAAAAATGTAAACATACACTTAACAAATAATGTTAAGTTGTTTATATAACCCTCCCTTCCACCCGAAAAAAAAAAATGAACGGCAGTCCAATTAACGTAAAATTTGTATAAGCTCGTACGAGCGAGCGTTGATCTTCATCCCTCCAAGCAAAATACAACATTTACACTTGGTAACAATATATATACTGCCAACGGGACAAATGTCCAATACGATCGTTTTTCGCAACAGTCACCGCCGAACGATCAATCACAGCGAGTAAACAACAACGAACACGTGCCGGAACTGGCCTGTAAAAATACCGAAGAAAGCCTGTAAACGAGTGTCCGATAGAGAAGTAACCGAGGACTGTCGCAAATTTCATTAGCTTCCCGCTAAACAATTAACAAGCAGGGTATCGGTAACATAAAAAGTCCTCGACCTTCGGCGATCTGTAGACCAGATAAAGGCGCTTGACCTTCTTACATCGGCTGGATATTTTACACTCTATCGATGCTTCGTATGTACAGCCTTTTGGAGTGTAAGGGGGGTAAGGGAAAGGGGAGTCGGGTGGAGCCGAGGCGATAACGGCCAAGAACATTTTCTTCCGATATCGGAAGCCCGAGAAGGAGATATATGTGCCTCTCTCTCTCTCTCTTCGGCCCTCCTCCCCCCCCCTCCCGCTTATTCCTTCTCATCGTCTAGAGAGGTAGCTTGATGAAGATCGAGTCGGACGAGCTCACGCGGGAGCGCAACCCTCGAGGCGGCCTGGCTCTTAACTAGGCTGCATGAGATAAGCGGCCCGTCGAGAAAACGACTAGAGGGACAGGCCTGGGAATGGGGCCGACTAAGGGAGGCGGAGGAGCTTGCAGGGGCGAGGAGGAGCAGCCGACGGGAAGACTTCAATTTTTTATCGACGTTCTCGTTCACCTTGGATGGATTCTTCCAGCCGGTAATTTCTTCTGACTGATCGCTCGTCGTGGGCTAGATTAATTTCAATTTAAACCGATCCCAATTTTATGGCTTTAATTATACCGAGGAATGACATAAATTAATTGTGCGGTATTAATGAGCGTGCGGGCTTGAACGACTTATTTATGCTTTTTTTTTGTAAGTTTTGAAGATTAATGAGCGGTTCGGGGCTTTCTTTCCATTTATTAATTTTATACCGGATGCATTAATTATTCTTTGAAATATGGATTATTGCTCAGAAAAGTATTTGCAGATATTGTGTCTATGATTCACTAAAAAGATAAGACGAATACGTCGCACGAGAAAATAGAATAATTTAATAGAGTTTTAATTTCTTCGAAATACAAACCGATCGTCCTGGCTTTTATCGATTAATTTAATCCAATGCACATAACTGAAAGCTTTTGGCTCGCGCGACTTTAGCGATCAACATAAATTTATTATTCTACAGTTATCCTCCTCGAGTTTCCAGATCAAAACCAATACTCAAATAAAGTGGATGAGAAAAAAAATAGCAGAGCTCGTCTCGTTGCTTCATGGAGAAAAGAGAGGGGCAGCAGTCCGGTGGTAGCATCCGATCGGCCAAGTAACATTAAGCTAAAACCAGTTGCTCCGGGGGTATTATCGTTTGCTGAGCTCCCCGCGCAACAGGTTCAATTCATTCGCATCTTCGGGCCATTAAACAACGCGCGCCGCGACCGCGCGACTCTGTTAACTGCCTCTGAAACAGGATTCGAGTGCCTTGCATAACTTTGCGCTTCGAGTCGCGCGAGTGAAAAGTGTAGCCGTCGATTGTCCGCTAGCTCCCACCCCGACGAAATCATTTGCCCGTAGGATATCGATGGATCCCGTTGGCAATGATTAATTTGATCGCTGACGAGGATACGATACGCGGCAACGGTTATTAATTAGCGCTCAAGTGTTTGCGTGGCAAAACTTTCTTTAATATGGAGAAGCTCTGTCGGCGCAGAAATAAAAATGTTTTTGCAAACGATCCAATCACGAGCTACGCGTGTCCATCGGATTTGTAGCTGAAAGATAAATCAATCGAATGATGAGCACGAGCGTGAAATCAAAAGTTTAGCCTTTTCTACGGCCGCAAGCCGAGGGGCAATCAAGCCTACAAAGAAAATGAAGATAGATGGACGACGCTTGGAGGGGCATCTCCTCGTTACAAACGAGAGAATAACACCGGACTAGGAAGGCAACAAGATAGGGAGAAAGGCTATAGTCGCGGAACTGGGGTGTCATTGTTACTCGACACTCGGCCGTAGCAGGTTGTCCGACTTTGGTGTGCTTGAAAGCCGAGCTTGCGAACTCGAGGCTTCGAGCCGCTCCCACTTCGGCGTCCTCGTCACGCGGCTTAGATCTAAGGGCAAGGCACTGAAGATACCACTGCTATCTGGACACCTCCAATGAAACTATTTGACCACTGGAGCTTACTGTATTTAGTGGAAATATGGACACGCGGAATTATACTCGTGAATCTTATATTATATGGATAAAATCCGTGGATTTATTAATGGTTCTCGTTGGATTTCGTCCGGATGTACAAATGTAGCTAAAGCTTTATTTTGATTATTTGTTTGATGAGAATTGTTTGGGTAAAGCTAAGTTATTCAGACTGATGGAACGTGACGTGGGCGTTTTGAGTTAATTTTGTACCGATGTTGAATATTACGTGAAAAACGTATTGATTTCTTTATTCGTTTGTAGGTTTATTTGAAGCACAGTAGACAATTTTGTTATTGCAAGCGTCTTTTGTGGATTGAAAAAAAGTAAGAGATTATCGAGAGGAAAAGAAAGTTTCTTATTGCTGGACAACCAATTTACCTTCTTTCGGTCTCTTTGACATCGAGAAACAAGAAGAAAGCGATTTTTTTCTTAAAAATCCAAAAATTGAAAATTCGTCATCAAAAAAAAAGGGCTAAAGCTGCATTTATTAAAGAGCCGAAGTATTTGCGCAAGTAAGAGGGACAAAGAGAGATACGGGGGATCGATAGATAATTTTCACGGTATCCGCCCCCTGCCTCGAAATGATAAAAAACTATCTTGACACACTTTTCATTGAAGCCGCTCTGCGTCAGGCCTTTTGAGGATTTCCGGTTAATATTTTCGCCGCTGATCCCTCCGTCATCTCCTTCGGTTATTCCACTCCTTTCCCCCTCCCCTTTTCTCCTCCAACTGCTCTATCCTCTTCTTTCCGTTCACATAATGCAGGCGCATAACATCAATGGAATTAATAAAGTAGCCTTCCGAGCTCCTGGAGTACAGCGAGCGAGTGTCAAGTAAAATATTACAGCATATACTCGGCCAAAAGAGCTGCTCTCCTCTACCCCCCAAGTGCGATTTATGCCGAAACTTTCTCTGAAGCCAAAGTGAAACTTGCTCTCCTCCCGGAGGAGCATAAGTTGGCGAAATCACAACAGTTTTAGCGATCAAAAAGTAAGCTGGCGCAGGCGTTACTTTCTCATACATTAACGTAGCGTAGCTGGGGAGAATGAAAAGCTCCTGGCTTCGAACTAGCGGTCGTTCGTTTGCGAGAAAGAAAAAAAAAAGGAGGAGAGGGTGGAGGGTCGGGGCGGAAGATAGGCGAGCAGAGTCGGCGAATTATCGTGGCGGAACAAACAAGCGGGGCGTCTGGAAGTCGTAGGAACGGCCGGCGGCCTTTCTCGGGCATCGATTGCGCTCGTTACGCGGTCGCGCGCACCTGCTAACGATCTCTCTGGCGCTCTTTCTCTCTTTCTTTCTTTAAAGAAGTCCTGATGAACGAACGAGACCATGTGCAATTATCGGCTCGGCTTTATGCGCCACCGGAAACTCGGGGCTCTCGATGTAATGACGTGATTTCAACCTGCCTTGACTCTTTCTCTTTTTAGGGAATTTACAAAAAATTGAGCTTTTGATTAATTAGAGCTGCATTTTTCTCTCGCTGCTTTTCTTTTATTTCTACTTTGTAGTTGACGCTTGGGTAGTTATTGCACAGCGCGCGCGTGTGTGCTTTTTTTTTAATTATTTGCTCGAAAGGAACTTTATTAAGGTCTGCGTGATGCAATTGATATCGAAAGTATATTTCTTTTCTACTTTTCAAAAAAATCTGGAGCAAATTTATTAATTATTGTGAGGAATGATTGTAAGAAATGGAAAACAAGAACAAATCGGTATTCAGAACAATTTATTCAGCGAACTTTTCGCTTATTTTAATTATCAAAAACTTGACGGTTAGTCTTTCTAAAATTTTTATATGCAGCCACTGATAAGAAAATCGCCAATGCAATCTTTTTAAAAAAGCTTTCAAATGCTTTCATTTTATTTTTAAGTGCAAAGTCTGGCAAACGTCTCTAAATAGATAGAAAACTAATGAGACTATTATTACGTCCTCGTTCTGAAACAAGATTTTTTTTCCTCAACAAGTCTTTACTTATTTTTTGCAATCGTAATGACACGTAAAGTACCTCTCATTAGAACGTAATTAAAGCTCATAATTACATAGTTTTTTTTTAAAAGCCTTTCCCCCAAAAAATACCGAAAAAAATCTTTCTCTCATTATTCTAAAAAATGAGTTTTCTTTCCTTTTTGATATAAAGCGCAATTACGCATTTGTATAGTAAAAATCACTAATCCTCTTAGAGAAACGATTTAACAAAGGACTTTGAGCCTTTTCACGTGACATCGGTAATAGTGTATTTCATTTAAAGTTTGCGTACCCACTGAATAAGTTAGTAACGCAATTTGTCGCTAGAGTGAAAAATTTAACGTCTCTCTCGTTTACGTCAAGAATTTTAGTGTTAGACGTTATTTTAATAATAAAAAAAAAGGTTATTCGCCATTTATTAAAGCACATACACCAAGTGTCTATTATCCTACCAAATGGCAGACAATGAAATAATCGAGGCCCAGACATTTTTGAAGTACAGTCGCAACAATCGCAGGATATTTAAGCGTATCCCAACGCATTACCATATACACGAATTACCGTCGTCACGTCAGCCACGCGAGGAGCGCATTTTCACTAGCATTTTTAAAACGCAATTAGAAAAAATCTCGAGAGCACGACGCTGCAGCAGCGCGCATACATCGCCAGAGCGCGAATACCTTCCATAATTAACCTTTATTTCCGCGCGAATATTCCTCGAGCACAGCTCCAAACAAGAGTTTTAACGGTCGTAACGGCGCTCGAGTCGAAAAATAAAATAATAATGGCAAAAGAGGAAAAAAAAATCCGCGGCGGCGGGTGGGAGTGGGAGGGGGAGAGAGGTGGTAAAGTAAAAGAAAATAATGTCATTAGGTGAAATCGGCAGGCCGGGGTAAGGCTCGTTCATTACAGAAATTACTGGCGAGCCTCTTTGACGAGGCAGCCCTGTGATTCTACAATGGTACAAAGGGAATAAAGAAAGCCCCCGGCCATGAGCTGGAACAGTAGGAGCCCGCGTGGCTGCGCTTCGCAGACGTCCCAAAGAAGATAGAGCCACGCGGAAGACAGCTTGCCTCGCGACACTGCTATAGCGCTCTCGTGACCCTAGCCGCAATGTTTACGCATGTCCGACTACAGAGCGATTTACCCTCTGTTCGTTCACGTGTGCTTGCCTGTGCACTCGCGGCCTCTACGTTGGCTTCCTTCCCTTCGTATACTTATGCTTTTTTTTGTGCCGAGATATGCTTGTTTCGTATTATACTTTCGTATGTAAAACGACGTAATTTGAATATGATACGTATTGTCGAATAACTGAGCTGAGCTTTTGAAGTTTTTAGATCATTTAATATATTTTTTATATCTTACAATTTCATTTATCCTTACTTATCTGGACTATTTTTATAATAATCGTATAATGACTTTTCTTTAGGTTTCCAAATCATTTTAAATTCTTCAATATCCGTGATTACTTATCGATCATTTTTCAACTCCCTAATAACTTTTCACGGTACATTCGAAAAAATGTGGGAAAATCCAGCGGTAATATAAAAATTATGCATCGTAATCCAATCTTGGTGATATTTATACATTTCTTTACCGTCCTTTAACGACTTGCCTTACTATGCTTTTTCTTTTTTTTCTTTTAATCTTTCTTAAACTACTTAACGGCAATTACTAAAACCGACACTTCTCAATCTAGTTATTTCTGAAATGTTCTTATTACATCATCAGTGGTATTTCGCTAATACGCTTTGCATCATAAATTAGGCATTGGATTTGCCGAGTATATTTCCATTTTCAAAATCTTTTACAAATTAGTTCTATCGACCAATGACAATTGCTTTAATTTTCTCGCAACCGAATACCAAGATCTGGTGTTTCGTTCTCTAAAAATCGCAATTTCAACAATCACGACTCTCATAGGCGAAGATCTATGAAGACTTGCAATTATCAATATAATACCCTCTTCTAATACCTCCTATCAGCAACGCGTCCATTTCAAAATTTCAAACAGAAAAATCCCTTCTGCAGTCGATCTTCTAGATCAAGTCGATCGATTTCCCATTCCGAGGCTCGGCCCGACAGGCGGAAAAAAAATAAAAACTGCCAAGCGAACTCGGAGGCCGTGCAAAAAGCTGAAGCTCGTATACCGTCAGCGGCAGACGGCGTGCGCGTGCCATTCCCTCGTTAAAACGCCCAGCGAGTCATTAGCGCGTTTTCATTAGCAGCGCATCGGCGCGCAAGACACGAGCCCATGTCCGAAATCGCCTCCATCCCCGTGTACCTCCTGCCCTCCCCTCGTCCACCGAGCGTCCCACTCGAGCGTAAAAACGGAAATGCGAAAAAGTTTTTCGAGCCGGATGAAAATCGGGCTGGGGTAGTAATGGAGAGGCATGGGAAGGGGGGAGAGGAGCTTAAGCGGCTTGGAAATCGCAAAAAAATGTCCTCGTCAGTCGCGGCAGGCTGGCAACTGGAAGCGCGTGCAGATGAAAGCTTGGGCCGTCGCGTTGAGAGAACGGAAAGGGACCAGGCCAAAGGTTGTAGCACGGGTTGGGCTTGTCGCTGTGGAAGGACTGGAGCTGCGGAGGAGTGAAGTTTGCCGATTGCGGCAGCGGAGGTGATGCTAATCAGCAGAGGGCAGATAGAAGACCGACCGAGCCGTTCGGCTGATTCGAGAGCAAACACAGGCTTGTCCGATAGCTGATCAGGCCGACGAGCGAGCGAGGAACCTTCGCGCAATGGCTTCTTCGGAAAATTCATTTAGCAATAGGCGCCGCGGTCTTTCTTTTTCTTTTCGACTTTGTTACGGTGACTTATTTTGGCGCTCTCTTTTTAAAGAACTTGTTACTAAAGAAACCCGAAACTTACCAGTAAAATGGTGTTATGGGGTTTCGTATTTTAAACTTCTTGGCTGGATTTGCATGGAAATGCTAAAAATTTGCGTTTTGAAAGTCAATTTTGATAAGGATGCGTAAAAATAACTTTTTGTATGGGAAGTATCGACGTTAAACTTATTCGATAGCTATGCATTTAACGTTAATTTTATTTTATTTATTTTTTATAGCTTTACTTATGCTTTATACCGAAAAAAATTCAGTCTTCTTCGACTGGAAGTTTCGCAAATGATTGACTTGTAGTATGAAACGCATGCATGATAAAAAAGAAAGGATTAATAATGTCGACATAAATGGTAAATGTGGCGTATAAACAGTCGTTAAGAGAATAAAAGTCTTTGTGATCAACATCTTTCATTAATTGAGTATCGTAAATTGTGTAAAAATAGAAAAGTATAAGATCGAAACTGCAGTAAATGATAGTCCCGGTTACAGATGAGGATAAACTTGTTACGAAGAACATTGCGATTAAAATAGCGAGACCAATAATCAGGTAGGGTCCAATACCCGTGAAGTCGATGCACGTTTGGAATGCGAAGAGCGTGAGAATAATGAATACGAAACTAGTGAAGCCTACCGCTAGGGTGACCTGTCAAAATGGATAGTGTTTTTGTTCTATTAGCAATATTAAATTTCATTTATATCAATCGCGTCTCTTTATTTAAGTTGTCGATTACAAAGTTGGCGAAAAAAATATTCAAATAAATTGTCGATAAAATGATGGAAGAGTAATGAATCGAAAATAGTACTCACATGTTGCTGTTGATCGCCAACGGCGACGACACTTGCCAATGTAAAGGCTATGCCTAAAGTGAAGGTTATGAAAAGTACGACATTATAAGGAAATGTTCGCCGAGAAGCTTCATTGCAGATTATAATCAGCGCAGGAATTATGGTCGTTCCGATGCTCGTGAAAGCGACGAGTAAGACGTTTGTTTTGAAGTACTTCAAAGCCCCTTCGTTGAACATTAAATAACTGCAAATGATGAAGGTCAAGACGAGCTGCAGCGTGAGGAACAAGTAAACTTTTCTAAAAGCAGGTATATGTTTATTAAAACGATGTCGTTAAAGCGAAGAAAACAAAAAAAAAATTAATCAATTTTAATGATACACACTTTACCTGATAAACGCTAGTCTAACCATTTTATCACTAAATTTATAACTCGTAGCCATTTTGTAGATAAAAATCTGAAAAAAAGATTTAATTGTTACTCTAAGCTTTTTACTCTCATTTGAATTAATTTTCTTATTATTTAAAATATTCAGAATAGTCTAGCACAGAAACGTATGTATGATAGGTTAAGACTTCGATTTTCATTGTTAATGCTTACATTGACTAATATATAAATACATTTCTTACCGGGCGATGTAGTATGTAGTAATTGTGGAAAAGAAAATTTTTCATCTGTTAAAATTAATTATAGTTATTCTAGCAAATTAAAAAGTTTGCATTAAATTTTCGTATAAACTAAAATGTGGATGATTGTAATTTGCAAAGTTCATAATTTGTTTTGAAACGATTGTGTTAATAAAAAAAAAATAATAATAATAAAATTACCAGGAATCTGCGTGAAATGATTTTTGCGAAATAAAAACTTACTTTCAACATGAGTTCCCAATTCCCTGGTTATATTGCATTATAAATGAAAAATTGGAGAATTCAACTGCAGAAAATTATAACAACAATTTTTTTTCATCTACACACACGTCAATTTCAAGTTAAACCTTGAACCACATACTGCATTCAATGTTTTACTTAAGGGTTGGGTCGTTTTCTAAAGAGGTTCTATTTTCCAGAAGTAAGTTGCATGAAAAGCATTTGGAGGAGAAACTTTAAGAATGCCTTTAGAAAGTCCGTATGAAAGTTTGTTTTTAGCGCAGCGTTTTGAAAAATTTGAAGATTCTTGATGAAAACAAAAAAAAATGAGAAATGATTTTTTCTTTCACGTTTTTTATTAATCTAGCTCAAATAGTTATTCTAATTGGAAATAGTGAAAAAACTCTTTCTTTTTTTGTTAAAAATTAAGAATAAAATTGTAATAAAAATTATGATGATTTTTTCGGTATAAAAATTGGCACATAATAATACCATAAATAATAGATTGTCCATTGTTAAACTTCTAAAAAAAGAAAAATCTCTAGATAAAACGTACCAATCGACTTGGTATAGATTTACGTAAAAATGTCCGTAGGCGGGTAAGTGGAATAACTAGAGATCGGAGCCCAGGAAGCGACGTCAGCGACATGTTAAAAAAGTAAACGGCAAAAAGTGTATTCCAAAGAGTTTTGGCAATAAACCAAACCAATATGCTGAAATCAGTCGGCACTCGAGCTCCGCTGCTAAATCTCATCCGCTTTATCGGCAACTTCCTTATTGTCGTCGATCCACTTTTCCTAGGTACATACGTCACTCCGTCTTGTCCACGATTTTTTCTCATCCTCTTGTTTTTTGTACTCTTCGCCATTGCAAAGCAGGGTAAAAATACAGATTTCCTAGGAAACGCGCAGAGCTCCGCATTTATAATTTGAATTGGATCTCGGTCGCCGTCCCCTGTCCCCCGAAAATAAAGCTCTATTTTCAATTTTGGCAAGATGCAAGATTTGTACGTGTAATCCCCCTCTTTAACGTTTTTTTTTAATTTTAACAAAAAACACTTCCGATTGTTTATACCTTCTTATAACCCTAAATTTACCGCGAACAACATTGTTCTACCAACCAGCTAATCCCGCTCTTTCGTGCTATGCAAGTTATCATTCAAAACAAAGCAAAGCTGGTAGGGCCGCGTGAAAATCGACAAAATTAAATTTTCCGACTTTGTCACAATCGCAGAGTGAGTCGAGCGCGTCAAAGTCGAAGCGCAACGTGGGCAGAAAAAAAAAATAAAGGAAGCCAGATGAGACTGGAGCCTAGCATCGCGCGATATAGTCAGCCGCGCGCACACGCGGAATCGCGTGCTCCATCAAATTACGCGAGAGAGAGAGAGAGAGAGAGCTGCGTAAAGAAGCAAGCTCGAGGAAACCCGAGGGATGAGCTCGAGAGGAAGAGGACACGCGATAACGCTAAAAGGAGAGGAGAGAGAGAGAGCAAGGAGGATGTCGGGGCGTAAAATCTCGAGAGCGGGCGCGTGACGCGCAGGCAAAGCAGATGATTACTAAGCGGCAGCGCCCGGTAATTGAAAATTCTCCGGCGGCAAAAGAGAGAAAGAGAGAGAGAGAGACCCCGCTCTTTCCGAAAGAGGCTGGCCCAGCCAAATTAGAAAGGCCGCAATTAATTAAAGAGTCGCGCTCGCGCGTACAGGCTCTCTCTCTCCCTCTCTCGCCTTTTTCCAAGCACTATTTCGTGTTAATTGCAAACCAGCCGACTAGCGACTAGTTTCTTATGCTGCTCTTTCATCGGAAATCTATCGTCTTTCCGGATACGTACTTACAGTACTACTACTGCATACAATAGGGTCAAGCTTTCGTTTGTGCAAACTTGCATTCTTAAGCTGACAGTAATAAGTTTATGTTCGTGTACATTTGATCGTGTATTCGAAAAACTGTCTTTTTCCTTTCGTGCCTTATTATTTGAGTCTCGTGCGACTCATACAAGCAAGATTCGGAATATTATTATTTTAAGATTTTTTTTTTGTATTTCATGTTTTGAAGTTTACGTTTTTCAATTGATAGATTATTTAACTGCTCTGGAATCGTATTGTTTCGTTATTATGTTACGAAATGATGTCCGTTTTCTTTGCAAGCGTCACACACGAGGAAGATGAACGAAGAAACCTTGGAATATAAAGAAATAAAACGCGCCTAAGCGAAGATTCAGGGTTTGACACTCGGCATAATTAAGAGGGAGAATATGAGCCGATCAGCCTCATCAATTTGACAAAATGATATAACGAGGCGCAAGGCGTAAAGCGAAAAGCCAGCGAAGCGTCATTGGTCCCGTGTGTGCCGGCTCAACTCCCAAAGAGAGCTCTCTCAACTCGAGCCGAGCAAAGTGCCTTAGGCTTTCTGGGTCTGGTTCTCGAGCGTAAATCATAAATTTTCCAGAACAATAATAATAATCCTTCCAACGCCACGTCCCCTAGCGGGGTGTGCTCGAATTTTGCGGCGCGTCGCGCAAAGTCGATTTCTCCTATCTCGCCGAACTATAGTCAAAGAGGAGTGAGAGAAAGAGAGAGAGAGAGGGAGAGAGCTAGTACCAGGCCGATACGTAAAATCGTTCGTGCGCGACGCGCCAAATCAGCCCCCGGGCAAATAGACTTTCGGAAAGTAGCAGCTGCGCGGAACGTAGTTCGCCGCGCTCCGCTTGACCCTTTCCGTGTGGATTGCCAACCAACCTCACCCCGCCCCCTATAGCCGCGCTGCACACCCTCTATACCTCCGATAATTTTGTCCTCTCGGCGATTGGAGAGGCCGAGAGCCGAGAGATAGAGAGAGAGAGAGAGCTGTGTTTGCACTCGATGTCCCGTCGATGCCTGGTTATGATTAGAATTAGAAATCACGGCTTGTTTCGCTGAGCTTGCGAATTTTACGCTCCACGGCCACCTTTTGCCCAAGTGCCATTTCGAACGCTTCGCGTCCCGTTGTCGAGGGAGTCTATTAATGCGCTTTACGTAGTATACACGCTGATATATCGAGTGAGGTGTATATATACATTCTTTTAATAAGCCGAGAGCTAGGATGTGCATGTGCTTACGGAGGAGGATATATCGTATATTGGCTGTCGAACTTATTCGACGCGTCCAATCTAAGTTTGGCTGCTAGGCGCTAAGGCGTAACGCCAAAGTGTCGGAGTCGCGCGCGAGTTTGCGCTCAACAATTGGCCAGACCGCTCAGTTGCTCAGCAGTCAAACGAGCTGAATTAACCGAGCGACGTAAGGTCCGAGTATAGCCAACGATCGCGACAGAGAGAGCTTTCACGTCTCCGACTCGCTTCTATGCTCGACGAGCAGTCGCTTGTTTCTCGACGTACACGTATACTTCCGAGATGATTAACGGCGTCACAGCGAATTTATAATGCTCCTCTAGTAAAAGACAAATTGAGTCAAAAAATACCGTGTACGACATTTTTCCTTTTTTTTCCTCCTCCCTCCCCCCCTTTTCTCTCGAGGGCTATATGAATCTTTGAAATACGGGAGGGTCTTTCTACGTTGCCAGAGGAATTTTCGCGAGTGAGAGAAGAGAAGCTTTTTTGGCGAAAAAGGGAATAATTTAAAACGAAGTGTATGGGAGATAATTTATGAACTGTACGAATGGCCGAGTGCAGTATTTAGCCGAGAGAGAGAGAGGTAGAGAGATACGAGACAAAAATCTTCGCAGCGTAATTTTTTGAAATATTCCTTCAGCGAAAATGGCACGCGCGGCCCCTGAGCTTTCGAAATGATGAAGCTCATTACGCGCGGTTATTAAATTCAGCAGGGGGAAATAGATCGCAAAAATTTCATTCTCAATCGATCAAATTGAGTTTTACGTTGGTAGGAGGCTAGGATGTAAGCGTAGCTGAGAACGAAGGAGAAGGTAAGATGTCGAGCTGTACGACTAGAATTGAGAAAGTCGCTTGGCCGATGGGTAATAAAGAATATAATGAAAGGAAAATAGCGCGATGAAATTGTAATGAGGTTGATTCCGAATGATAAGGTCTATCGGTCGCTGTATCTGCCACAAATTAGATGTCGGATGTATATTTGCACTGATCCTCGTAATAAGTCGACGGGCATATTGCAATTGTGCCCTAGAGCAATGTAGAATGCGAGGGAGGAGGAAGAGTTTCCCTTTCGGATACTGAGCTCTCGGCGAGGGGTAAAGCCGTCTAAATGCTAATCATCATTGCCGCTCGTCTTTTACTTTCATCTCTCGTCTCGTTTGCTCGCCTATACTATCCAGCTGAAATTTTTCTTCGACTAAAAATGTATAACGTATTAATTCACCGCTTTATAACTGCATTTCACTCGTATCTTATTCGCTTTTCTTTTTTAATTCGCCGGATGAAAAAATGCGCGCGCGCTGCGCCTTGAATTGCCGAGTGAGATGTATAACCGCGACGGCAGGGAAGATTGCAAGCTCGTTATAGCCGAACGTCAGGGGCTCGAGGAGGGAGGAAAGGGTGCGTGGTAACGACATTATTGTTACATCGACTTTCGATGCATGCAAAAATCGATTTATACGCGATCTTCGATGCCTCTCCGTTCGACAAAGCTTTCTCATCGACGTCGCCGTTGTCGCTGGACGAGTATGTGCTTTAATTTTCTTTTTTTCCTCTCTCTCTCTCTCTCTCTCTTTCGAGAACACGTCACGCGAGAGGAGCGGCTGCGCTGCTGCAAGTTAACCGTTCTATGAATATTCAGATGCAATTGACCCAGTACAAATTACTATCATTGAACCGTCGATCGTGTGCGGCTGCTGCCGCTGGGCCAGCCCAGCCCCGGTTTTTCTCATGAAAAATTCCCTTTGCGAGTGCGCAAGAGCATTTGAAATCGCAGCGCTTTCCCGCTTTATTCAGCTGGAATCTAAAGTAGCGGTTGTTCGCGTCGATTTGCGATTACCTGCCAAGAGCTCGCTCTCTTCCATTCTCTCCCGCTCCCTCCCTGGCTCTCCCTCTTTCTACCTTTGTTAGCCCGTAGTAAAACCAGCTGGGAAATCGACATTCTTGGCTTGACTTGTTGCATATTTAATGCATATCCTTTTAGATCTTTAAATACTTGAATAGCACGAATTCGCGTATATTGATTTACTGTCAAGACAAAGAAGCAAATTCCTCCCTGTCATTTGATTAAAAGCATGACAAGAATAACAGTCGCTCGTGTACAAACGTCCAATTAAACCATTTCCATGCAGACTTATCATTTTAACTTTTGCGCGAGAAGCTATTCACCTCCGGATATTCACGTGAAAATTGTGAGCAAACAAAATTAGAAGTAACGCTGAAATTCGGGAGGTAAAATCGGTGTAACGGCATTTGGCGACTGGCGCGTAGGCTTCAGCAACACGCGCGCAGCCCGTGAAAGCTCTGCCCAGGTTTGTACGTATAATCGATCTTGTCTTCCTCTCTCTCTCTCTCTTTCTCTCCCTTTCGCGCTTGTACTTCGCGCCGCTGTACGCTGTTCTATTTCAGGAGAGGTGCGAGCACAGCGTTCCACCCACTTTCGCGTCTGAAACTCTATTTTGAGCCCGGAATTAGCGTCCGAGCTCTCTTGCTTCTTTGCCCCCCCCTCCCTCCCCAGGTTCGCGAATTCCTCATCGATCTCTCTGTTTATTGCATCGGAGTTGCGCCAGCTCGGCATATAGCCGTTACTTCCCGGTCTTTTTATAGACGTTAAAGTGACGACGAGACGGAATAGAGAGTATTAGACAGCTTAATTAACGTTATTATTTTCATTAGAGCGAATATTCTCGCTAAACCCCCGGAATTTTAGTATTGACTTCCGTCCATCAGCTCTCTCTTTCTCTCAGCTCCAACTCCTAACATATCCATTTGCTTACAAATTTGAACTCCGGCATCGTTATAACTTGTTGGACAAAAGTCAATTCTGCATCTTCATTTATTATGTCCGGGGGCTAATCTAATTTCGTTGAACAATCATTCATAAGTAATAAAATCGCGCAACTATTGCAAGAATTGTACGTTTTAACGGGCAATGTCCATCGAGCTGGCAAATATCATCGGCATACTTTGCAGATAAATGCAAAATTAGCAAAATAGTTTCTCAACTCAGCCAATCATCCATCGCGTAATGAAAGAAAAAAGACGATACTACAGAGGTAGAGAGTATAGCCGAACTATGTCACGAATTACTCAGAAACGCGCGGGCCGTGTGCGTCACTCCATCTCTCTCTCACTCTCTCCAGAGATCCGCTCGGCTCTGGCGCGTATAGCAGACTCGCGAAATCGCGACTGCTGCTGTAACTTCATCAGCACGGTGTAGAGGAGAGGAGAGAGAGAGAGAGAGAGAGGTGAGGCTGGAGAGAGGAGGGTGCGCCGGAGCGGAACTCGTCGAAGCGGCCTATTTCCCGGCGCTGCGCAGCCCTCTACCCTTCCCCCTTCTCCTCCTCCACTTCCTTCACCCTCACCGCTCTCACTCTCCTCAACGCGGCCGCGGCCCCGGGCGTGAAATTGAAAGCGCGCGGCCCGCGTGATTTACGGGCGTCGCAGCCGCGCGCGCGTTCCTTATTATTTTGCGCGCTACGGCTTAGCGCCACGAGGGCCCGGCGCCTTTCTTTTTTCTCCTTTTTATTTTTTATTCTTGCTTTCAAGCGGCCAGCTGGTGCCTCTCGAATGTAGGCGAGAGCCGTTTAGAGGAAAAATGGCGGCTCGAACGATTATCGCAGCCGCAGGAGAGCTCCACGCGCGCACCTTGCCTGTTTACGATGATATCTGCCCGCTGTAAGCGAGCCGCACTCCCCCCCCTCCCCGACTCCAACCACCCTCGAGCTTTATACTTGCTTCTTTTATTGGGGCTAATTCATTAGCTCGAAGCCTGCTGCGGATGATATATCGCGGAGGGAGATTGATTTTCTCGGGTGAATTATGAGGCAAATCAGGCGGTTCTTGTCAAACTTAATTTGGGTATCGTTCCTTTCTTTTTTATTTTTTAACGTGCTTCTGCAAGTATGTGCAACATTTATTCGAATAAATGGCGTGCGAGTGTTGATTATGATTTTTTTTATTTCATTTTATTCGGCGCTTCGAAATTCATTTATTCCGGTTATTTTCGTATTTATGTAGAAAGAACGTAGTCGCGGAGAGTCATATATTTTTAGCAAGCGCGAATGTTTTTTCGCTAAGGTATTATGATGCACATATTCATAAGTTGAGCGCCTATAAAATCGACAACTATAGCATAAATTTGACCCAGAAATTATTGTTTTTCGCAATTTTATTTTCGTCTTCTTGTTTTGGAATCCGTTAAATTTTGAAGACGAATTTTATGATCTGTTTCGAGTGGTAAAACAAAAATGAAATGCTACAAAAAATATTATTTTCTCGATTTCTAAGAACATTAATTGATCAAATACTCACATCATTAAAAATAATTAATGGTTTCAATTAAAATGTTCTTCGAGTCGAATTGTCGAATGTTTGAGGGCTTTAAAATTGTCAAATCCAATTATAACATTTTTTATCTTTAAAATAGAAGTATCATATAACGAAAAAATCTTCGAATTCGCTTACATTTTTCGAAATTTACAAATACAGTTTGTTGCCAGCTGTAGTGTTTTATTATACGACCTAACACTTTTCAGTTCAGTACCACGCATTGCAGTAATTGCATCAACATTCACTACGAACATGCAGTTCGTTGCTCTTAATGAGTAAAACTATTTTATATGTACGGATGAAGTCTATTCCGATTTTTACTGAAAAAGATCGAATCACACACAACCTGGTAATATTTATTTTATTCCTTTTCTCTAAAGAATGTCAATTATTTTCAAAGATAGTATATTAACAAGTTCGACATGTTACGATATAGAGTCAGGTTAAAAGTATTGAAAATGAATAATCAAAAAAGAACGAGAACAAGATAAAGATGTTCATTATTGAAGCAAAAATAATTATTACGAAGAAAGAAAAAGATTTACTTTTTCAAAGACGAACAAAGTCGAAGTTTTCACTTACTACAAATAGAGGTGTCGTAGGAGGAAGAAAGGAGCTGGAGAAAGAGTAACACAAGGGGCACACAGACACACGAGCAAAGGAGGAGGCGAATATTAGAGCACATACTTTATTGCAGTATAATACAACTCGTGACGTTTAATCTCCGGCAGCGGGCTCCAGGACAAAGGCGTGCCGGGCGTAAAATTGTCAAATTTTTTTCCTCGTTCCCGGTCTTTTTTTGCTTCTCCAGTTTTCGTCCGCGGCATTACGAGCTCGCGCTTTCCAGACTAGCCCCGTAGTCTCGCGCGTAAACTGCGCAAATTGCAGAAAAGGGACACACGCGCGAAGAGTACAAGCGCTGGCCAGCGGTAAAAAGAGAGGGAGAAAGAGAGCTGAGCGCTCTGAGGAGACAAAAGACTACGGGTTCCGGGAATGCGGGAAATTGCTCTCTTAATGTACATGCGCGATTCTGCAACGAACGGGCCTGCCGATGTCAAGGCGAGGTAGAAAGAATAATGTAAGAAGCGAGCGCTCGTGCCAATTTTCTTAGACTACAGATTCGCGGATTCTGAGGCCTTTCTGTATGAGCATTTCGTATGTCTTTTTTCCGTTTGATTTATTCCTTGCTTTTTGGTCAATTTTTCTTGTACTTTTACTGGATTATACAAATTTAAAAAATGCCAGCGTCTAATACGTTTTTAGTTTGTTCAGTTTTTTTGGATTGGTCTTATTTACGGCATAAGTAAAATAATTAATGATTGAAATTGGCATGATTTTAATGCAGTATGGTTGCAAAAAGAATGCGCACATTTCAAAATTGAAATTTGAAATATGCAAGCAATCTTTTTTCAACTTCATAAAATGAAAACCTTTCATCAGCAATAAAAGTGCAAAAAAAATTCAACCTAAAAATCACAGGCAGTAGAAAAATCCGAGTTTAGTCAGACACGGGTGAAAAGTGTAATTAAAACGCATAATTTAAAGAAACGATGCAATTTTCCAATTCCGTAACTGAGAGAATAGCAAATATTATTGCCCAAAGTAATTCTGGGTCTTTGCAAAGAATGTAAATAGTAGCTGGTAATCCAATAAAACAAGACAATACTATCTTTGTCTAACGTAATACAACCGCGTGAATCCAATTTATTTCAGCAGTAAAATCCTATTATTAAGTGGATTATGAAAAAAGAACGAAATATGAAAATTCCTTTTTTATTTTGTATAACTACTTGTATATATTCCTTTTATTAAAGAATGTGGATCTGGGCGTTTCATTTATGTAAAAAATTTAGTGAAATATTGTTCAACTTGTACAGTGATAAAAAAAGCGAAACTTATTCTACTAATTTAATCGGATTTTTCAAAATATTTCAACTAAATGCATTATGGGTTACGTAAAAGGGTTTGTTATTCAATTCTGAACGTTTAGATATCGTTTTATTTTTATAGAAAGATAGTAGGCTGTATCCATTTACTGCTTCGCTAGTAGTTTAAAGTTTAACCAGACACGTCACTTTCTGCAATCAGAGAAAATATCTTTCAGCCTTTTAGTGAACGACGCGGGTATGGGAGGATTTTTTTTTAACACGTAAATAGATTGGTCAGATTTTTCAACTGACTCTGCCACTACTTTTTTATTCTCTGAATAATTGCCTAATTAGACAAACGCTCGAGTAATTATTACTGAACGTACTATCGATGCAATAAAAGTTATAATTATCTTTGTTCATGTTACTTTTTATTAAAAGTTTAAAATACTTCCTTTTTGATTCTTTATCTAAAATGCTAAAAAACGATAAACCCACATTACTGAATTAGAAAACTATTTTGTTATATCGACATGTTACGCAATAAATTCATTATTTTTATAATATAAACCACAGCTAATATTAATACGTAATCTTAATCTGGACATCGTAACGTTTTAATATTATCACAAGTGCTACGGTTAAGGCAACTTCCTCGTTTGTCCTTTTTTTTTCGCGTTTAATCCGAAAAAACGAGCGTTAGAAAAATTAGGCAGAGAGACGGAGAAAGAGAGAAAAGCGGGGGAAAGGTATAAAAAGAAAGAAAGAAGATTATGAAAAGCACAAAGTGAATGAGAGCGTAGAAAAGCGCGCGGTGCCGCCAGAAAGGGAGGGGTCGAGGTAGAGGGAGACGAAATGCAAATAATGCGCTTAGCAAACGTTCGTGCGCGCACAGGAGAAAGAGAGAGAGAGCGAGAGAGAGAGAGAGAGAGAGAGAGAGAGAGAGAGTGAGCGGTTGTGGGTCGCGAGCAGAAAGTGGTCGGCAGGAGAGAGTCCCCCATCGCACGTACAGGCAAATAAACGGCGCGTGGATTTCTCTCGCTCTGCAAGCTCGCTCGCGCGGCGTTATCACGCCGGCGACCGTGAGCAAACAGCCGCATCGTTGCGGAGAAAAAATACGGGCGGAGAAAGGGGCTGCTGCTGCATGCGGTATATGGAAAAATAATACGCGGCGACGCAGAGACAATAAAGCCAGCTAAAAAGAGCAGGGGCAAGGGGGGGGGGAGTGGCCGGGGAGGACAGCAGTGGTAGAAAAGCACGGCCAAAGGAAATGATTCCGCGTGTACGCGGCCGACGATTAATCGTTGTAGCTTTGGGCCTGTCCTAACAAAAGCACACACCGAACGTGCAGCGCCGAGAGAGAGAAAGAGAGGTAAAGGGAAAGTGAAATGTGCTCTTTGCTGCTCTTTCTGCCTACGCTCAATT
The DNA here is from genome assembly GCA_030522585.1 of Anagyrus pseudococci. Lineage (NCBI taxonomy): Eukaryota > Metazoa > Arthropoda > Insecta > Hymenoptera > Encyrtidae > Anagyrus > Anagyrus pseudococci. The sequence goes on along the minus strand of JAPYYQ010000187.1, from coordinate 69,239 downwards.
GGCAATTTCGTTGGCCCCGCTGAATTTTGTATTCGGTAAAAATCGCCTGGCTTTGATGAGTCGATAATGAATTCGCGTGGTTCGACTATCCAACGGAGACTGCTACGTCCGCTTTATCCCTTCCCCGCATTCCGCACCCTGTGCGTTCTCGACTGCACGCTAGGAGGGGGAGGGGGGGAGGGGCAAAAACGTTAAAGCGATCGAGAGCCCAATTTTCGGGCCGATGGTCAATGTTTACAGGGCTGCGTTGGTAATATTGGATTTCCCAGGGAAAAAAGTAATTTGTTTGAGATCCGAAAAGAGTTGAGAGTTTTGCTTCATCCTCGACACTCAATTTATAAGCTTTTTGTGGTATATTTTTTGTTTTAATTTGTCGAGCTTTTACTTTTTTCCATTCAATGTTTGTTGGCTTAAGAGGCTTGTTGGATTAGATTTGACGATTCATGAAATGCAATGAATAAAATGGCGTTTTTAAGAATTAATTAGGAAGATAACGACATTGAAATATAATAACGAATTTAATTTAATGCTTGCCAATCGCTCAGGAATTTACGAAACCTAACGAAATTTCATACATATTTTTAATACTCGGAGAAGCCTTTTCGAAAAAGTATCGTTGGTTATTCCAACAACAGCTGGATTCCGAAACTCAAGCAGTCCCTCTCGAAACTTGAGCAATAAAACAAGCAGTAGCCCGCGTCCATTCGAGTCCGGGGCAGCTTAATCCACGTGACATTTTTTTTCATTTCAAAAAAACGAGCGAGACCGAGAGTGAGAGAGAGAGAGGAAGAGAGTTAGTCGACATTTTGGAGTCACGTCCAGCGAGGATTCGCAACGCTGGGATAATGCAGCCTGAGTTCCGTATACGTAGCGATGGCCAGTAGCCGAGTTCCTGTCGTCCCGTAAATCCGCCGGCGCAGCAGGGCATCGGTCCCCACCACGCCGTGCGAAAATTTTATTTCGCGCTGGGGAAAATGTCGGGGAGCAGCAGCAGCAGCAGCGGACCGGCCGCTACGGATTTTACGGGCGCGTACGACACGGGGCTCTGTGTTCTCCGGCTCGAAATGAAAAACGACGGAATATTCATTCGAGGTTGCTGCTACCGACTCTCCGTGCGAGAGAGCAGTGTAGCCTCGATTGCGCTTGCCGGCGTCATCTCTTTTGCACTCTCGTTGGCATTGTCCGTTGACCCGCTGCTGCTACGCCCGGGGACACGTCCCTAGCGCCGCGGCCAGCTTGACGACTTCTTTGCTTGTGTCGGCGGACCTGACGGTTACTTTCTCTCTCCTTTTTCCAGTTACTACACGCGGGAATTCGCTTTTTTCCACCCTTTGAAGTCGAGCTTGCTGCTGATGCGTGCATCCGGCACCAGCCAAGCTCCACAAAATGTTCGCGCCGTTTTACTTTCTGCTCTTCGTGCCGTATTGTTCTTGTTGCAGTAAGAAAATATCTTGTCTGCTTGAGATTGCTCTCTTATATTCAATGCACTGCTTGTCTTTAGAAGCACAGAAAATTTCGTCGAATGTCATTTCGTGTATTGGGTAAATCTTTGCTGACGGACCAAGTGAAAACTAACCAGGTAGAATATATAGTAAAAGAATAGATAGAACACACGTACTACAATGATTTCTGGTACTACTTTGCTTGGACTGTTATACTTAGTAGGTAACAAAAACTTATGGCGTAAAGGCACAAATATTAAAAAAAAAAACAATCGTTGAATGAAACAGACGCTATTAAATTAATACAGTACCGGCGTGATTTTTAATAATATTAAAATGAATAAATTTATCCGTGTAAATTAGTGGTTATCGTTGTAAAAAATGTTCTTCAAAAGCGAAAATTTATTATAAATGAAATTATACATTGTATATAGCACTTTAAATGCTTGGATCAGATACATTAATAACCGAATGCAATATCGACAGCAATAATAATAAAATTAAAAGCAATATACTTAGAGTATTAATAATATCAGAGTATAATATCAGAAAAGTGGAAAAACAACACGGAGAGTATCGGTAGGCGATAAAATTTTAATTCCAAGTCTCTTTATTCGTTTCAATATAATCCAGCCACATATCGCAAAACGATTAGCTTTTAGCCTTTCATCATATTAAGCTTCTCAATTGTTTCGTGAAATCTGGAGCAGAAAATTCAGTTCTACATAGCCAGGACTTTTCAGCCTTGACTGATTAATTGAATGCATGAAATCAGTATTAAAGCGCAAAGCTGGGAATAGAGTGGGTGTGTGGGGAGGGGGAATACAAAGAAAGAAAGAAAACGAAATGAGCAATAGCGGACAGAAGAGAGTAAGAAACGAAATAGCCGTAGACACAAGGAATCAATTTTTTTTTCTGCGATCTAAAGAAAATATTGTTATAATGCAAATACAATTTTTCGCGAATGCGAAATAAAGCTATATTGCATGGCTATATCGCTAAAAGTATTGGAGAAGTGAGATCGATATAAATTAAGTGCCATGAGCTTACCTTTTGCCAGTATTTTTATATCTAGTATTTTAATTAAAAGGTAATTTCGTTAGTAAAATAACTACTCTTTCTTACTTTTATTTTTAAACGACAAAATATATACTACAGTCTTGTGGAAATACCTATCGACCTATTCTTTCCGGTCCTCAAGTTATCATGCTTTTGAAATATGGATTAAAATAATTTTATCAACGTTACAAATGAAGAAAATTAAATAAAATTACAAAGAAAACATTTCCACCCTGCAAAATATGAAAATTTAATATTAATAAGTCCAATAAAAATCGACGAGAACAAGTAATAGACGATAAAGTTACGGCAATTGTACCATCAATTTATAGCGCATGCATTCAAAACGATCGTCTAATCAATAAAACTTTAATCATTCGAAATACGACGTGAAAGCCAGGTGAGTTCGTCCATGAAAAGTTGTACTCAAACTGATCGACGGACCGACAAAAAAAAAGGAGTTGGTACACAAGCGCGGGTATAGCCAACTAAGCCTCGTACACCATCAACTCAGCTCCTCTCGCGCTCAATCAAAGTGTTAATTCGATGAGGAAGGCGAAATATTAGATTGCGGATCGAGCGACGTAGTGGTAGGGAGGGGTACGAGAGGAGGAGGGGGGAGCGTCGCGTGGACGCCGGTACGGATTAAAAGTCCATCGGGGTCAACTGAGCGATGTACTCGCAGGAGGGAGGGGGTAGCGTGCGCTCGACTTCTGGCATTGACACGAGCCGAAGAGAAGGGAGGGGGCAGGGGGGGCGAGAAAGAGAGAGGTGAGCTTGCGCCTGACCCGATTCCGTCTGATTTGACTGCGGCCTGCTCGACGTTCCCACCTCCATCTCTGTCCGCTATGATGACAGCTCGCGACTCCATTTTCTTTCGTGCTTTCTCCTTCTCTCTCTCTTTCGAATTCTCAGCGTTTCATTCTTTTCGGGCGTATATAGCCCCCTGCCACCCTCCCTCATTCAACTTGCTCTCTATGTAAATGCGTACTTCGAGAGCGCTTGCGCTACGTTTTTTTCCCCAGCGGCAAATCGGTCTTATGGTAATGCCCTGCGACGGGGAAAAGTGTCATTAGCGTCGAGCGTTCGCGCGGATTCGACGTGTAAAAAAAGAAAAAAAAATCAAGTCCAAAGTCGAGGACGACTGTAGGAGGACGGTTCACTTATAATTTACGCTGCTCTCTATCTTTATTAATGCGCCTGGCAAGTAGCTCTCCGATGAAGATTGAAGGGAAATCGTGCCGCTTAAAAAATCTACAAATAAAATTTTTCCGAGTCTCGGCATCCCGTTGCCGTCGTGTACGTGAGTATTCAACAAAAGGGTCCATCAATTTTACGTTGAATGTTAAAGTCCGCGACCAGTAGCTGCCGTACATTCACCGAACAAAAAACAAAGAAAACACGGGAAACTGGAAGAATTGTCTAAAAAATTTTCACCAAATGATCAGCCTCATCAGCAGTGGATTATCATTTCCATTGGGATTGGATAAACGCGTTTCAGTAGTAACACCCGTACGTGGCCAGACAAAGAGAAATTTAGCGTGGAAGGCAGTACTTATACTAATTGTACATTAAATTAATAGCAATTGCCGGAGGCGCTTGAATTTTTGATGGAAGGCAAAGCCCGTTTGGTCGGTCATTCGGTTCCGCCAAAGCTCATTGTAAGGTTCTCACGCGAAAGGCTTCCCGCGCCGCGAAACATCGGGGCAATCAGTTGGCGTTTGCTGCCCAACCCATTGCGGCTGTACGATCGGTAGGCTGGAGGGGGTTTGCTCGAGGCAAAAAGCCGTAGCTGCAAACTTTGCAAACCGCGATGCTCCCTCAGGCCTGTATACATAGAGTAATAAAGCTTCCTGAGGCAGAAAGAGAGAGAGAGAGAGAGAGAGAGCGAGAGAGAGAGAGAGAGAGAGAGAGAGAGAGAGAGAGAGAGAGCTCGATGGAGGGAGAGAGAGGGGGAAAGCAGCTCCATTATCGCGAAATCGATGGTCGCTAATATCTACCGGACGGGAGCGATGCCGCGCGATAGCCGTCGGTCCGCCGCAGCCACCCCGAAAAATCCATCGACCGCGATTAGTTTCGGTTTGCGTATGCCTCCCGGCGGCGCTGGGGATCGGGTCCGAGGGGCAGGAGAGGCTTGTCGACCAATGCGTGGGAGAATATGTGCGCGTGCGTGCGTGTATGTGCCGATGCATATATACATGGGGGAGGTAGGCGCGCTATAAACATACGTCCATAGCCGGTAACGAGGCCGGCTGCACCGAGCGAGTTTGCATAGCAAAGCAGTAGCCGGGCCAGCCTGCAAGAGGGAGAAGCAGGTCGTTGGACGAGGTCAGGGGGGCATCCCTCCAACTATGCATATGAGCATAAAGGGCAAAGGAGTAGCCTCATCCTCTACCACCAGCACTACCTCCTCCTTCTCCTCCTTCTCCTCTTGCTCTATCCTTCTCTTCCTGTCGCTTCTGCGTAAACTCTCTTGCTCGCTTAGATCGGGCCGAAAGTGGACGATCACATCGTGGGGACTGGACTTGCTCGATCGCCGATTATGCGCCGCAAGCGAGGAACTACGAGACTATTGTTTGCCAATGATGTTCGTGGCACAATGGAGAAAGTAGTGTGTTCGGAGGGCTGTTGCGAGAACGATACGCTAGACGCGCAATTGTAATTAGTTGAGAGAAATTACGTGAAGTATAACTCGAGAGCCAATTTGGAATAGCGCGTCATGGTTAATTAATTGAGCAGGAGATGGAAAGACGAGATTTTCTAATAAGTATATTTTTTTCCGTTTCTGCTGGGAAAAAAGTTTCTTAAATCTTATTAAGTTGAATAGGTTGAATAAGTACATTTTTATTTTGTAAACGTTGGCTAAATTTCACGATGTACGTTTTGATATTAACTTTTCAGGTGTACAGAAAGGAATACATGTTGAAGCTTTAAAAGTTTTGAATAAAATATGAATTTTAACAAATTTCGTAACTTTTCCTGAAATACATTTCATTAAATTTTTACTACAGAGGTAACGTAAAAAGTCGCGAGCTCTTTCTGAAGAAAAATAGAATATTTTAAACAAATGGAAAATTGCAACGACAATGTCAATAGCGAAGAAACAGTATACTAAATTTACTTTACTACTATGTTTTATACAGAGAATAATGACATTACTTTATTAATAGAAAATAAATTATTTTCGAAAACTGTGAAATTCGATTAATAGGCTACAAGTATATCTAGTAGAACATCCTCATTTTATTATTAATATTTCATATCAACTATTTGTTTCGATTCCGATTTTCACGTTCTCGTTGAATGTGCTTTGGTTTTTTTTTAGTATCAACTCAATTTCAAGAGAAATATTGATTATCCAAGATTCAAAGAAAATCTACAAGTCAACAGACTTAGAACTTCCACGACTGCAAAACTTAAGTTTACTTTCAAATGAAGTTTCTATCAACAGTTTTTTATCTCCCATACTTATACTCATACAGCAGCTTATACTTTGCCAAAGTTAAAGATATTCCGTAGAAAAACAATAAAAAATTCAGTTTGAAAATTAATCGACCCTCGTCTTCCTACACTCCCCTACGTTTGCACAAACTCCAAGCTAACAAAACGTAGAGTAATATGCTCGGAGGATTAAGTACCCTTATCCGAGCCAGTAAGAATCAGCCCGAGCAACACATCGGCCCCCTTCGCCTTCCTGTATAGCAGTCCCCCACTCGCGGCCGATAAAAGCTCCTAATTCAATCGACGTTTCGTGCGAGGGCACATATCCACTATGGCTAAGGCGCGAGATATCGCGATAGCCCCGGCAAATAATCGTACATCAGGTGAGCGCGCGAAAAGCCACGGTGTAATAATGACTCGGCAGATCGCGGTTGAAAAAGGTAAACGACCTACTCTTAGCCAAGGAGAGGGTGCTGGGGTAAATCCCGAGGGAAGCTATTTATCCAGAGGACTATGTATAGGTGCTAGGCTGCAGGTAGAGGTGCACGCAAATGGGGACCTATACGATTGTGTCCCGTATCCGAGAGACGAATTCGACGGAACTGGGAGAGCGAAAGCGGAGGAGGGGGATATTTACTTCGACGACTTAGTATTTCCAGGGCGAAAGTCCGACGGAACTTGTTTACGCGTTCGGAAGCCCCGAGCCGCGGGAAGTTAGCGCGTTTAATTGCTTACGCGCGCAAGCGCGCCGTTCCAGCTGCTGTTGACACTCTCTCGTTGTACCCCTGCTTCGTTCTCTCTCTCTCTCTCTCTCTCTCGCACGCGCGCATGCGGCACGGTCGAACGGAGAATCGCTTTCGCTCTTACGCGGCTTCAGCTATTTCTAATTACACAATTTTTACTGGTAAACTTGCTTAAGCTTAAGTGTTTCGAAGCGTTGATTTGTTAAAGCTGACGAGTGATAAGGGAGGATAGGAAAAGTAAAAGTCTGGTTCATGTGGGAAAATCTCGGCATTGAAAAGTTTTCGGTTTATTTTAATTTTGATACGATGTTAATTGATGAGATTTGAAAGAAAATAAAAGAAGAGTGAAATGAACCAGCTATACAGATAGATTGTTGGAAAATTGGTAAACGATTGGATAGTTGCCTCCTAATGGTGTTAAAATTGAGTTAAACTTGATGCGTCAAATGTAACGCATCGTTGATGGACGGCTGGAGGATATAAAATATTAAATTAATAATGCAAAGTTAATAATCCGCGCGAACAACAACAAGCAAAGTTTTACCCAAAGTTATTTGATAATCATTGTTTAAATTAACGATAATTTTTAATTCATTCAACTTTGCCAATAAACTTTCATGAAGTTTAGCAAGTGCAAGTTAGTTTTAAAACTGCGGATTGAAACATTACTAGGATTAATGGATCAACTACTTACATGACTACTTATGATCGACTTAAGTAGGTAATTTTATCCAACGTTACGCTCTTTTTAAAAGTTAAGTTCAACAATCATAAATTTGTGATTCTCTCGATAAGAGACTCAATGACAAACGAATCGGAATTATAACAAGGAACATATTTTTACAAGCTCATCGTGACGAATTCATTGTCACTTCCGTTATATTCCACTGTTTCTTTTTTTTTGGAACATCCTCAATTAATTACAGCACTTGAAACATCGAATATTCAGAAGCAATATCTCGATGACAAGGTTTCCGGTTATCTACGTCAGATCTGTACTTTAATCCCACGCCTCCGCTTGTGAATAGGAAGAGTAGCTTATTCTATTTACTACCGCTTCAGTTAAAATTTATTTTCGTACTATCTAAAAGTTGCGCCCCTGATCGTTAAAAGAATAACGAGCTTTCTTATTGAATTGTATATAAAGTTGACCGGACGAGATCCAAGGAAATGTACTTGAAATAAGACACCGCCGATAAGTGTATCTAGTAACAGGTGGATAGATTTGAACAGAGTGGATTATATTAACGAATCTTTAATTACGCGAAAAAAAGCACGAAACAAATATCACACAGATATATCGTTCAAATTTAGAACAGACTTGTTCTGACATTTACAAAACATCCGCAAATCTTAAAATTCATCCGACCCGTGTCACGCACAGCAAGAAAGAGAGAGAGAGAGAGAGAGAGAGAGAGAGAGAGAGAGAGAAATGGACGTGCAAGGAACTTGATCGCGGTAGCGATGCACGCCTTTGTGCGGGACAATCGCATCTGTCGGTAGGAAGAGAGGTCTCCTCGCAGCTTGCATCTCTGTACCTGCCCCGCGCGCTCCCGCTTTTCCTACACACACACACAGATAACCTCGTTGCATATGCTTTGCTCGAGTTTCCGCGCGATATCATATTTTGGCCCCGCGGGACTATCCGGGCGCGCATCCTCGCGGCTTCGAACTTCGGGGGGGCCGAGCCAATCTTCAACGTGGGTAGCTTCATACCCTCTCTATGTGTGTACATATACATACGACTCTCCAACCGCGGGTAGCGTAAACGTCGACTGGCTGTACTGCTTGGCTCTCTCCTATACTGACGTAGAATCGAGGTCGAGGGGAGGAGGGCTCCGCAAAAATGCAATATAGTCGCGCAGGGAGGGAGGCGGACGACGCTAGCAGGCTTTGGAGCCTCTTTCTCCCGGGCCCTCGTAAATAAACACGTCCGCTTGGCAAAGCTTGCACACACACACACATACACACGTGCACGCGTGGTGGTGGTCCCTGTGAGTACTCGCTTTTTTTCTGCTCACCCTCTTGGCGTCTCGGATATCTAGCGAGCACAATAGCTTAGGCTCAAGCCGCTCTACGGCTCACTCCTCTCCGCCATTCTTTCTCTCTCTCTTTTCCCCTTCTCTATGTGTATATGCCGATGCGTGCTCTCGAGGCTTTTGAAGGACACTCTCTCTCTCTCTCTCTCTCTCTCTCTCTCTCTCTCTCTCTCTCTCTCTCGGGCGCTTGTTCGTCGAGATACACGATATCGGGCGTCGCGACTTCAGCTCTGTTGTCTCTGGTGTCTCGCGCGCGGCGAGTATAAGCCACATCGTGGACGCGTTTTACTCGCCCCCTATACACTCCCTCCCCCACCCGCTTCCTCTATCCGCTCAACGTCTTATTTTCTTAGCCGCGGCGTTTCGATGCCGCCGGCGTGTGCGCGTGGGCGAAAAGTTGCTTTTTCAAAGGATTATCTGGTATGAACAAAAGAGAAATAGCCTGAAATGGACTGGTTTGCTGGTTTTTTTAAAAATATATATATATACATCTGAATACACTGTTTTCCACTGTTTCGAGAAAATATCGAGTGACACGGCGACCGGATTTTCAACTACGCACCCAATAGGACTGATGTGTGTGTGTATCTACATTGTCGAAGTAAGGGATTACCCTTAGAAAGAAACTGTACTGCTTGAGATAACAGGATAAGTGGAAAGAGGAGTTGGAAATCTCGGTTATATTCTTGTTGCCGGCAAGTTTGTTCTGATTTTGTTGCGCCGAGGGTTATTGTTGGATTCGCGAACTAATGCGTTTACAAAGTTCGCCTAGGCCCTGGCTAACAAACAACTTCGATTCGTATTTGCAATAAACAAGCTCTATTTGAATTTGGTTATCGATTTCGTTTGCAAGCAAAATATATTTGTATCCTTTTTCGTTATCATCGAAGACAGTGCAAATTTGCGCGTGAAAAGATTAAAAATTCGTGTAAACATTGATTCGACATAATCAGCGAAATCACCGGCTCCTTAATTTATTTCTACGCTAAGCGCTTAACGAATCGAATGAACACATTAAAAACGGCAAATTCAATGCCCGAAGCAATCAAGCGAAATTAACATGAATAACGACGTGCCGATGAATCGGGTCTAGGCTATTTTTATTCGCGAAGCTTGAAAGCGCCGCTGGCAGCGGGCGAAGAAGGAGGAGAGAGAGAGAGAGAGAGAGAGAGAGAGAGAGAGAGAGAGAGAGAGAGGAGTCCATTGTTTATGCGAGACTCTAAACGTCGAACGTTACGATGCGCCCAGGTGATTTGTAGAGCCTCTGTTTGAATTATCGAAAATCGATGGAGGACTACCGGCGAGAGCTTTGTCTTACATAAGCCATTATTACATCGTCCCACTAAATTCTACGAGTATTATTCGAAATAAAAAGTACGAAAAAAAATGAATCTCTTTCTCTTTCTCTCTTTCTTGGCCCCCTATCCTCGCGACGCCGGGTCGTCGGTGAATTATGCATGCAGCTGCTTGCTTTGCTCCTGCTTCCTTTTAAAAAGAAAGGACCGTGGTCTCTGAGTTATGGGGCGCTGATATCAATATTAAATTCTCGTACGGTTCCTTTTTTTTCTCTCTCTTTTCGTTTCAGCACACAGTAGTGTCTTTTTATCGTTTTATCGTCTCGCGACAATTGCAAACAATCATGTAATAATCCACGCAGACTTTTTTCATTGCCCTCCCTTGCCATCGCCTCAAAATAAAACACTTTCATTGCTGTAATTTTGTCGTTATTTTTTTCTTAAAAATTAGTCAGGCAAAGAAAGCAAAACCGCGGCCAATTGAATTCCGAGGACAAGAGCCTAACCAAATTATACGAGACATACCAAGCATAACGAGCGAAACCAGCGACTCGTCGATTTTTTCTCTCTCCCTTGTTTTATCTTTAGTCTGGCACTTGAAAAACAAAAAAAAAGTAGAAGTAGAGCATTAGGGTGCTCTCGACTTAAGATCCTCTAATATCGACTGGTGTACGCGCTTGGTAGGAGGGCTATGAAGGGAAGAGGAAGGGAATATTTACACTCTCTGGGAAGGTAGCTCGAGAGCAAGAGGGGCTTCCCCGCGCGCGTATATACAAACGCGCTTCGAAAGTTCGCCCAGCCGGCTCTTTCCCGCTACCTTGGCGTGGAGGAGGAGGAGGAAGCAGAAGGAGGAGGCAATGATCGATCGTTCATTACGAGGCGCGGTGGGCGAAGGAAGCCGGGGCGGCTGTGGGGAAGAGCTATCGCGGCACCGGAAGTGAACTTGATGAAGCCCTCGCTGCGAATATACGCGCACCAACGCCGAGCTCGATCGACTTCGAATTTAAAATCCGCGCCTCCGCCTCCCCACCTTTGCCTTACTCCTCTTCTATTCTCTGCTCGGGCCGGCTATTATTAATACGCCCGTGGATGGATATACTATCGGTTCCTTGAAATACGCCTTGCGCAAGCGCGAAGCCCTACTACATCGACGTCCTAGGTTTTCTGAAAATTTTCAGGAGAGCGAATCAATTTACGGTAGTGCTTGTTTAAGGACGTAATAAAACAATCTTCAATAGATTCTCGTGACTTTTCTCTTAACACGATAAGAAGTGTTTTTGGGCATTAAAAATAGAAAATATCGTCTGCAGCTACAGCGTGGGAAGGCGTAACGACAAGTCTGTACGCCACTGGGAATGCACTCAAAATCAAATTACATCTCCAGCTTCAACTGGTCTATCTTTGCTAAACAAGTCAAATCAAACATTGACGTATGAATGACGCATATCGACGTCATAATTCAATATTACTAATTACTGTCTTCTCCACCTTTAGCCGTAACGTCGGGATTTGTAATGGTACCGCCGCTCAGGCATCACAGCACTTCCTGTCTCGTCTATCTGTTCTTTTTTCTCAAAATACAACAGCTGGTGTATTATGAATTTTTCAGCACATCCTCTTTACACTTCGAGCTCGGTATATACGTGCGCCCCCCACACCTACGCGGAACCTTGTCGCGATCTGACGTTTTCGAACGTCAGCTCGCTGGAAACATTTTTCCAACCGATCGCCGAAAATATGTATCTCACGAGAAGCCATAAATTTTTTTCGCTAGCCAACATCTGTCGAAGCCTTGTCGTCACGTCGCACAAGCAAAAATAGTCGATAACGTCGCGAGAAAGGGACGCGAGAATGAGAGGAAAAGGCGGGGCACAAAGACAAAGGCACATCTATTGTTTGTTCAGATCGACAAATTTTCCTTGAATTTTAAATTTACACTAATATCAACTTATACCTCAATCTGCAAACGAATTTATTTCAAGCTGATTGAAATGTACTTTTTAGCGTTAATAGACTGCAGGGTTGGCGTAACGAAATAATCAATCGTAATCCAAGGATTTTGAAAAATTACTACAGTTGTTTATTTGACAAGCAACAAATTAATATTAACGTTATCTCGCTTTAAGCGTAGCGTCGTTTTATTTAAAATGCAAGTCGCGCCAAGCGAAAACGTTCACGGTCAATTATGTCATCGGATAGGCGCGAATCTTTACTGCCTTTAGGCCACGTTGTCGGGTGATTTCATCCTTCGAAATTTAACTTTATACGAGCTCACGGCGCCGTTGGCTTTTTCCAATCTCCGGGCGCGTGCGTTTTATGAGGCCCGTTGTGCTTTATCCCGGCACTGTAGCTCGAGCTTCGATGATCCTTCGAAGGATGAAACGGCGACCGAGCGAAAGACACTTTCTCTTTCCGCGCGTGAATCACGAGTACATTTTATCGGGGGCCTCTCCCCCACCGCCACTCCCCGCCCTCTCGTAAAAACCTGCGCGCACCGACGACTTTTTACGCGCTGTCAATTTTGTAATTTGCCAACTACGGACTGTAACGCGGAAGAGATTAAGCTCTTCTCGTTTTATATTCGTTCGTAAAATCTACGCGTGCGTATTTCGGTAATTGCGTTTACATCGAGTTTGTAACGAATTATTTAAAAGATAACGAGCAAGTGTACCACCGCCGGATTAAAGATTCGATTGTGCTTTCGTGCTGTTTACAACAAGCTAAGTACTTCAAGTCGTTATTATTATAGTTTTAACATGCTGTTTTAAACGACCTAGTTCATGTATTTGCCATAATGAAAGATTTTAATAACAAATATACTATCATTAGAGACTCCTCTTGTTAGTATTTGCATTGAAAAGTAGAAGCGACCATAGCATTCGTAAACGAATCTTTTTCTCCTAAGATGTTCAAAGGAATTTTTTTCTTTTTTTGCTCATGCGAATACACGCTCTTTCAAACGAGCTACTTCCTTTAAAAAAAAAAACATGTGTTTTTTCCTCCTTTATTAACTTCAAAGCTCAAGTGAGTTTAAACTAGCGACCGACTTTGTAAACGCGATATTTTTGTTAATTAAATTGTACTCAACACTGGTGCTTATATACGTATGTGAACATCGGACGTTAGGATATTATTCCACTTTGTACGGCATTAGAGCCGTAATTAAATGAGTTTGTAACTCTTATTACTTAGGTAACGTTAGACGCATCTTTCGCCCTCTCATCCCCCCAATTAAACAATATACGTGCTGCTCAACGAAAAATCCAGCTAAAAATCCCTGCGGTTCATTAAAGATGCTATACCTTCGTACATTCCTTGTACGTCCCGCAGCTCATTTACGAAGTGATATACTCTACCCCAGCAGGCCATCGCGAGAAAAAAAAAAGGAAAAAACAAAGAATAACACGCATACAGCCCGACTGGCGCGCACTGGCCCGCATTTTGCCAGGCTGACACGGCAAGCATGAAAGGACAAAGCGCGGACAGACCGAGAGTAAAATAAATTACTCCGAAAGTTCGAGTTGCGGCCGGGGCAAACTCTTTCGCTCTGGACCCCGGATTCGCGTATTCCGGCGCGCGCACAAGTCCGCAGCCTCGATACAACTTCCGACCGGCGCGACAAACAGCGTCAAAAAAGTCATCCGCGCGTATACCGCGCGAGAGACAGGCCGCGCGCCGCCGCGGACGTCTTCCTTGCCCGAACAATCGGCAGACGAGGCGCGCGCGTTTCCTCTCCCCCGACCGCCCCCTCTTTGCCCAAGACACGGCAGTGTCTCGACAGACGTCTCACGGTCCGCGGATGAAAGTTTGCAGACCAAGCCCGTGGAAAGCGTCGAATCAGCCCGAAGTGGGTCGTACTTTTATTGCTCCCCTCCGCTGTTCAATTCGGGATCTTTCTCTCTCTCTTTCACTCTTTTTCTAGCTTATTTTCTCACTCGCACTCATAGCGACCCTTTGGACTATTGTTTTGGCGCACCTCTGAAATACCTTTCGAATGCTCCTTACATTCTTTTTTCCTTATTTTGTATGCAATTACACGCAATAGCTGAAATTTCTTTTATAAAAATGGATTTAAAAATTAAAAAATTCAGTTAAATTGAATAATTAACGAATAGACGATCATTTGAATTATCGGTCGAAGTAATTGAAATAAGAACAAGGCGGTGATTATTTTTTAATTAATAAAACGCGCAGCAACACGTGTCTTACAGAGAGGACTGTTAATGCGCTTGCGCCCGGCCACGCCAAATTACCAGCTACGAAATTATTAGCGTAATAATACAAGACCCTCGAAATTTTTGCACGGAATTTTCCCATTCGGTGCACGCGCGAAAATTGCACGCCTCGCGTACTTGGGCATTTGCAATATTTACGCGGTAACGCGCGGTCCCTGGGAAAACGGGCGTTGTTAGCGGGTGACGAGGAGAGAGAACAGCGCGCTGGTGCGTGAAAGCGCCGCACTTTAATTACTGTTTAACATGACGAGCGAACTGAAGGAAGAGGGGACAAATATTAAGCGCAAGCGGACGCGAGCGACCGAAAAGATATTTGACTTTGGGAGCCCCATAAATTGATGTTACTGTATACGAATGATTCTTCCGTTTGCTTTCTCCCTCCCTCTATTTCTCTCTTTCTCTCGCGATCGACCGAATTATTTGCGGCGTGATGACGTTGCAAAATGAATGTTGTCTCGTTTTGTCCCCGACGATTCGCTTCAATGACTTTGTCGCGTGTTTTCATTTCCCGTTTTACGATTCAATCGACACGGAAATATTCGTGTTAGTAAAGGAGAAAATATTCATGTGAAATGTTTACTCGAGAAAAATGATTAAACGTTGAATATTTTAATTTCTAATTTTACCCTTTTATGTTATTCGTCTGATTATTTAAATTCTTCATTTGTTATGCATAAATTTTAGATTAGGCACTTACCTCGCAATCAAGCTGTACTTTCTAATCCTTTAGTTGATTTGAACAGTATTCTGATGAAGAACTTCTGAGTTATAAATGTAGAAATTATACTATAAAAGAAAGTCATAAAGTAAATTTTGAGTAAATTAAAATAAAATTATTTATATATGGTGGCTAAATTTGGATATAATAAATGTTTAAGGGTATTGAAAAATTAAGAAAAAAAATATATCGATGGAAATAAAATAAAGACCGTAGAGGATAACTTTATTTTATTTACGGAGGTTTAATAAACATAAAAAAAAACGCCAGGCAGTAAAAGAATAGTTTTGTAAACGCATTGGAAGAATCCAAAGGATATCAAAAGAGAAGACACCAAGACATGTGACAATTTTTAATGATATTTATTCGCCATTCTGAGTGATTTTTGCAGTACAGTGAATTATTGAAATGATTCAAATGAAAACGAACAACATGCAGATAACACATTAAATCATAGAAATTCTGATAGATGAAAATGAATTCCTTGCGAATTAATTTAACGGTACATGAGTCAGGCTTTAATGAGTACAACATAATTTCGTTTTCATTAAATTACAATCCACAGACGACTGATGACAATTTATATTTACCGTTGCGAATCTACGTTTAGTAACATAATGCATATAGAGCTTCATCTTAAGTAGTATAAAAATCAAAATCTAAGATTAGCCGTTGTTTCATTCTTTATATTTACATTTTATATTATAATATAGCAGCAAATGTGATGTTTCAAACGCAAACTTATAAAATTTAAACGAATATTTGTAAAAGCTAATTATACTTTAAAGCTATCGGTTGGTTCAAAAGCTCATAACATTTTGTACAAAACCAAATAAATTAATTTAAACAATATATTACATTCATTGGTAGTTTGTTGGTAAATTTATTTATAAATTCCTGCATTATATTATTATAATATTCTATACATTTAATATAACAGCACCTGCGACTCGCGGACTCTACAGAAGATATGTCGACAAGAAGATAATTCATACAAGACAAGTTAACTTGCAAATCATGGTTGTAAATAATACTTTGATTTACGACCAATCCTTCGAAACCATACGTTTAAACTTATCTATTGGAATTCTCAGATATCATAGTTTAAGGGAATATAAAAATCGCTTGCTATACATTTCATATTTACATTAATAAAAGCCTATAATCCTCACAAAAATTGTTATTATCAATTGAAAAACAAAAGCCAAAAAAAAGCCAATGAAATTACAATTTTACCCAGAGTCTGCATTAATTTCTATCGGCTGAGTCCTCTAAAAAATATATCTATGCACGCGTCGTGTTATTTTTATTCCGTCTGATAAAAAAAAAACAAGTGAAATCATCGAATACGTGAAAATAAAGCGCACAAGCTCAATTAAATATTCCAAAAATTAACGGAATGTTAAAAAGAGTGCACGTGCATATGAAGTTCGTAGATATATGGATAGCGCGTAGGACGACTACCCGATAATCCAGGACAAATAGAAACAAGCGACGGCTACGGTTAACAATAGAGCTCGTTACGATTTCCATATCCCCAGGGAAAACAAAGCGAAGAACAACGAAGGTAAAAAACATTGTGTGTCACAATAATAACATTGCACTCGTCCCATCACCTACGTGTACCTTTTCTCTCGTTTCTCGCTTTCTCCTCCTCGCGCGCGTATACGCACCAGACAACACAACGATCCACGCATTAGAGGTAGGAGGGAGGGAGTCTATAGCAATAAAATATCGAATTTTCTCGTCTGCAACAGGCCAATCGACATTGCGTGCTCTCTCTTTCTCTCTCTCTCTCTTTCTCTTTAAATCCAAGCTGCGTCAATTATCACGCTCGCTTCTTGTATAAAGATATACATCGCAACGGGAGAATACGATTCGTTTGAAAAAACAACGGTCGCACTGACATCCGCGCGCTACTTGCCCCTTAACAATCTCTTACACCTACGCTCCTCTTTTGTCTTCTCTCTCTCTCTCTTTTTCTTTTTATTTTCCAATCAAGTGCGCGTACCTCGGACAATCGTCTCGACTTTTGCGCACGTATGGAAGCTTCAAAAGGGGATAAGTACGAGCTTTCCGCAGTCTCTAAATCACGGCTCCTTCGAGCGGACGTTTTCCCGAACTATCATATCAATCGATGCGAACAGCAGTCGTGTCGTTAAAGAGCAGCGATTATCCGACGCATTCCAGTGTCGTTAAGACGCCCAACGATTCTGCGAAGCATCGCCTTAACCGTATGGAATTTTAAAAGCTCTTCACAATCCACGATTGTAAACTCCGGGCGTAGCTGTGGCCGATGCAAATCAGAATCTCGTAACGCTCGCGGGAAAATGGAGATAGAGAGGGAGGGATTACGAAGGTCATTGCTCGGCCTGAAAATGTAGCCGCTTCGCTAGCTAGCCCGGGCGTAACTTTGTCCATCAGAGTACCCGCTCATTTTCGGCCCAGAGAGCGGGCAAACTCCATTTGACGCTTGAGCTCGGCCGATCGAATTTGCCCTCCTCCCCCTGCCCTACTGTAATACAGCGCGGGACTCGAGATTTTGACCCCGAAACTCGGCCTGGCACTTCTCCTTCATCCCTTCGCTATTTCCCTCTCGGCACGCGTTTATGCGCGCGCGCGCGCTGCGACATTGCGATATAGTTGCAGCGAAAGGAGAAAGGCTCGTGGTGTCTTATTCCAGCGTCATGCACAACTTTACACTCATCTTAATTCTAGATTTATAGACACACGCACGCGACGCGTACATAACGTACTCATACTCGACAGACACCCACGCGCAAATAAGAGTCGTTCACGCATAAGTGTGCCTATCGAACGCCTAAACGCAATTTGAATCGAATGTCGAAAGAGAGAAAGAGAGATTGAGAGAGGTTGAGAGTGATGAGGGACAAGGGCCGGGGGAGGGGCTGGCGAGGGGGACAAGTAAAAAGTGAAACAAAGTCAGTCGCGATCCTTCTTCCTCTCCCTCGCTTTCGTCGCCCTCCCCCCACCTTTTAGCGGGAGTATAAAGCCGTAGGCCTCCGTAAGCCGGAGTCTTTCGAGGCCGTATTTTCTCTCTCTTTCTTGCTTTCATTCGCTTTCGCCTCTTTTATTTCTCGCTTGATCGATCGGCCCTGTCTCGTAAGTGGGTAGGCGTCAGCGGCGTTAAAAGAAGAATCTGAGTGGAGGAGGAGGGAGAAGATGAGGAAGAAGTAGAAGAGAGGAGAAAAGGAAGGAGGAGGCGGAAAAGATCTGGTGTGTAGGTTAGTGTGCTGGCCCCTCCGTTCTTCTTCCTACGTTCCTCCTTGCTTTCGCTGCTGTCCGGCTTCGAAGCTTTCCTCGCTCCCTCTCTCTCTCTTTCTCTCTCTGTCTATCTCTCTTTGCCTCTCTCTTTTTTTTTAGCACGATAGGACGACGCAGCTCAGCAGTCACCTCGCGAAGGAGCTCGCGTGCAGTAGAAGCAGCAGGAGAGCGAGGGTCCGCGTGGCCGCGCCGCTGTTGCTCGAATTGCCGTGCTGCATCGCCGCTGGATGCTCGCCTGCCAACAGACAAAAACAATAGCAATTTCATTATTTATTAACAATGTCAATTACAGCCGCGAGAGCTCTTTACCTCGGCTGAGAGCTCCCCGAGAGCTGGTATCGGTGATTTGTCATGAAAATGATTCCGTGTGGAAAGTATAGTGCGTCGAATTGGGTTGAAGAGTTCATAATGTTTCATCGGCTCGATTGTGTTTAAAGTCGTGTGCATGTTAATTGGGCTATTTTAGAGGGGCTTAGAAAGCATCGTAGCTTCATTCCGGGGCACTATCGCAACTCTATTAATATAGAAAAAAAGAATAATAAAGAGTGCTCTCTCTTACTTTCTCTACTCCTGGAACATGAAATTAGTTTTCCTCGTTCTAGAGATTTCCATAAGTAACAGCTGGGGGTATTGAATTTTATTTTCCTTCATAAGCATACCGTTTTGATATTACATAATTCCGAGAAAGCCAGCTTTTGAATTCCCAGCGAAACGCCTAGCTAAATTATACATTTCGTTGACGCCCCATTTTTGCGTGAGAGAGCTTCTTTGGTTTCGTTTTTATTTAAATAAAATAAATTTCAGAGCTCTCTCTCTCTCTCTCTTTCTCGGCTAAATACGAGATTTTAATTAAAAAATACTTATACAGAAATCTCGGGCTCGGGTAGGCAAGAAATGGAAAAGCGAAAGAGAGAGAGAGAGAGAGAGAGAGAGAGAGAGAGAGAGAGAGAATGCGACAGGAGAGGCGGGGGAATGCCGGGAGAGTGAGCGCGCAAAGAGTCCCTTGTATTTCCGCACGCGCTTCCTCGGTTGCCTCGCATTAGCATGCGCTCGCGGGAATTACTCGTACACGCAAGAGATGGCTGCTCTCGCGCGCCTAGCAGGCATATGTATACCTCGGGCAAAACTGGCACGCGCGCACGCACACACACCCACACACACGATCACCCCGCGGAGAAACGGTCGTACAGGGTTGTACGTGCACGCGCGCGGAAATGACGAGGGCCGGGCGCGCGTACAATTGTGAGCCCTCCTCAGCGGTTCGCTTGAGTCGATCATTTTCGATCGTAGCCTAACGCTCCGCGTGCGCCTTTGCCATAAGCCTCCTCCTGCCGAGCCTGGGAGCTTATTGCGGCTTCGTGTATCCGGCTTTATTCCCGGAATTGTAGTTTCTACGGCTCCTAATAGCCAAACGTTTCGTTTAACTATGCATTATCTTTAATATCGTAAAACTTGCGCTCCAGCATGTGCGCGCGTCTATTGTACGTGTGTGACCGTTTTGTGTACGTCGGGGGCATTCGTTATTTAGTGCCTTATGTGGCTTAAGGAATTATTCAACGATTAATCCAAACGGGCAGATGTAAATTATGTACGCGTGTACGCTAGCTTTTAAGTATGCATTGATGTTTAGTGTTATTTCTCGATCGTTTTTGTTGATTACAAATAATTATTTATTATTTATGCGAAAGTATAACGAGCGCGTTGTAAACAAAATTATACGGTTCATTATTAAAGTTTTAAAAATTTAAGCATTGCAACGCTCCGATGAAATTGTTACTACACGTGAAATAATGAATTATCAAAATTTATCTTGTTATTATATTTTCTTCGATGACGATCGAATTAATTACTTTAATGACATTGCAATTTGACGTACATTACACTAATTGAAGATTAACAAAGTTTCATACGCTTTGTTGCGAATCAACGCTCGGTGGCATTTGAGTAATGGCGAAACCTATAAATTGTGTACGAAATTCATAGCAGCTAAATGCTTCAGCATGAGCTTTAATTACACGAAAAATCCTCATTTTCCGTGGAAATGTTTGCTACTGCAGCGGCATGATAAAAATAAGAGATGCCGAGGTAAGCGATCGATAGTCGGCAATAAAGAGGTAAAGACCATAGGTCGCGTGCATCATCAAAAGAAGCCCACGTGTCGTCGAAATTCGGACCTCGGCTCCCTTACAAAGGGCAACGTAAAGAGAGACACCAAGAAAAAGTGAGAGATAGAAAAGAATAAATAAGAAGAGTAGGAAGACGAAGAGGGAAGGATGAGGAGAACGGAGGAAAATTGCCGTTCTATTAAAGGCCCGAGCGTTCCAGTCGCGCGCGCGTATATACCCCAGGTCAACGCGCTATAGTCCCAGAGAGACGACATTTCCGGACGGCGTGTAATGGATAGCGCGGCGACGGCGACGAGGAAAGGAGGGTCGAGTAGAGCGCGGGGCTGGAGAGGAGAGGCATGCGCCTCTTTCAGCTTTGTCGGAGGTCCAAGGCCGTATTAGTGCACATCGTCGATCAAGAGCCAGGGAGAGAGAGAGAGAGGCTCTCGCCAGCGGACATCAAGCCACTCTGCGCCGAGCGATACCCTCCCACGGCCGATCGGCTTCTGATAACCCGGTTGCCGGACGAACCGAGCTAGACGGCCTTTGACAAGAAGACCCGAGGACTTGGATCAGTCTATTCGCGGCCTCGAAAGCTTGCGCGTCCGCTCCGAGGGAAAAATGGTCTCGACCCTGCCGCTGGATTTTCGACTTGTCGGATTTTGCGGCTGCGATCCCTCCTTTGCCTCTCCCCCCGCCCTTGGTGACACGTTGCTTCTGTTTCGTATTGGCCGGCTGCTGGACCGACTCGAGCTAGTTAATCAAACGAATGGATTTGCTTCGGGATAAGCTCGGTTAAGTAATGAGCTTTCGAGCTTCCTAGCTTAGTTTGGACATTTTGATTTGTTTATAATATAGGGACGAGATTTTTACCCTTTTTTTTGTGATTTGGGAAAAAATTACATTTTTTATTTGAGTGATGTTTTAGCATCTAGAGAAATATAAATTTTACATTTATAAAAAATAGTTGTTGCATAATAAACTTGTTATGTTAGTTCACGCGTAAATGTTTATTACGCGTAGTAGAAGAAGCCGTAGAAGAGAACTGTTTTTTTTATTACGAAAGTATCCAATATAAAAATGTTACCCATGCTTTTTTAAAAATGTAATATTCTCATCAATCTCAATATTGACACTAAAATCGTTGGACACAGTATTCACTCGAAGCTTCATATAGCTTTATCGATTTTAAAGTAATATCGAGCTGATCGGTCATATTATCTTGACTGTCTTCCTAACGAATAAAGTTTTTTTTTAAAAGGTAAATTTTCTTGAAAAGTAGCAGAGAAAGTATTGTAATAAATAAATCATAAGTAGATAAATTAAACAAAAATACATAAATTTGTAAGTATTTTTGTTCCATTACGAAATTGAAAATTGTTCGAGTATTATTTCAGTATATAACTACATTATTTGATTAAAAATAATAATTTGAAAATTTTATTGTTAATACAAAACGTGTAATAATTGTAAAAAAATTTAATATATATACATATATTCTTTTCACAGATTTAATTTAGCCAGTAAGTAGATTAAAAAGTACAATTTCGTTAAAAGATGCAATATTAAAATAAATTCCTTTTAATTAAATCACAAAAAAATAAAACACTCCAAATCAAATGGACTTCTCCATCAGCAAAAGTGCCTTTCATTGTACTTTTCGTGCTCTATAAAAAAAGGAAAAAAAGAAAAAAAAAACTAAAACAAAAAATAAACACTCGTATTTTAATTCAGTTACACGCCGACGAGAAAGGAATGCGTGACCTAAATAATACACGCGTTCGGGGAGTCGGTAAAAGCAGTGCAAATATTTCGTCCAACGCAGTCCTTCAAACCTATTCGTTTTTCCTCTCGGTATCGTGGTAACCTAGAAAACGTGGAATCGCCAGCTTGGATATCCCCCAGAAGCAGCTGCACTGCCAGCGCGCTAGCGTGGGATCGCTCCGTAGCCAACGACTCAGAGAGACGCGATATGCCAAACGCGTCCGGATCAAAATCCCCGTGCTCTCTCTTTCTCTCTCTACTCACGCGTTTCATGCGCAACGGCCACGTAGGTACGACTGTGGAGGTCGGCGACCTCGGCGGCTGGCTTTTTTCGACCGTCCATTCTTCCATCGTCCGTTCGCCCAGCCACTCTCTTCGTTGGCTAGCCTTTATCGCTGCCAGTGCGAGTTTCGTGTGTGCGCGGAGCGACATTTTTCCACGACTAATAACACAGGACTGCAAGGCAATGGGTATATAGCAGTAGCCTACGGGCATTGCGCAGTAGTTCGCACCGAATTAATCGGCTGCACCGGACGAGCTGCGAGCTGTGCTCGAGAGCAGTGGCTACTATTTTTCAAATGGGCCAGGCATCGACGTAAAGAGGCGAACTAGTTCGCACTCGTAAAACGCGACTATACATACAGACATATGTATATATGTATACGCGTCGGTACTCGCTCGAGAAAGAGGTGGAGGAGGATGAGGAAGGGTAAAAGGGCCGGAAGGGAAAAGGCGAGAAGGCTCGTGATTGATCGAGCTGGATGAGGCTGATGCATGGGCCGCGCATATTTTACCCAGTCGCCGGCGGGGGCGCGAAATCGCCTCGCGCCCCCGCCTGCCTCGGCTTTTAATTAAGAAGGCTTTGAAGCGGCCGCCCGCCGGCTGTACGGCATTTTGAGCGATTTTTAGGGGGGGGGAAGAGGGGCTGCCGTGCAATTTGAGTAAAAAAGTGGTACTCTTGAAACCCGGCTACTCGCCCCTACCCTCCTACCTTCGCATTCCGCGGCGCACACGGTATACGGTTAATTTGTTGAAACTGCAATGGTTGTTAGCGGACACTTGAAAGAAGGGAGGCTCGTTATTTAATAAACGTGAAATTTTGCGAGCGTTAATCAATTAATTGCGATATGTACGCTTTTAAAACGGAAATTCCACGACGAGCTGGGATCATTATTGCTATCAATAATTAATGTACAAGAAGTAGTAATAGAAATAGCATATAGAAATATGAATACTCTCTACGTCGTTTAATTTATCGCATCGATTTACATTTATGTACATGCAGAATGTTTAATTAGTTCGTTATTTACCGACAGCTTTATCAATTTCCGTCCATTGAGACTCGTTGTGATCGTTTTAGCAAATCGAATAATTATTCACAAGTTGAAAATATCCATTAGCGATTAATCCATAAATGTGATTGGCAAACGAATTTTGTAATAATATTGTTAGTCTGCCCAAGCTCAGTAAGCTGGTTTAACGAATTACAGCGAGCAGACAATAGAAAAAATTTGGACAGCTTTGGCTATTTAAAAATCATCGAAAAATGCTCAATTATAAAGGGGATGAAATTGAAACAAAGTTTATAATTATCCTGAAGATGGGACTCGTGAAAAATTCACTTGGCGTAAGTGCACGCGCGTATAATCGCTAAGACAACGGAGGCACAGCTATCCGCTATTGCCAGCCGGAAAACGACTCGATAAACTTTATAAACGGTCGAGCGGGAGAGGGAGAGAGAGAGAGAGACTTAGGGAGGAAAAAGTGAGCAAGGGGCGGGGCTCGTGAGAGGAAAGAAAGAACGGCTCGTGGGATAAATGCGGAAGAGGAGGAAGAACAGGGCTGGGCGAGGGGAAGAAAAAGAGCGAGAAGCTCGAGCTGTAAAAATGGCGAAAGTTCGCCGATAGAAAACTTGGTGGCTTAAATGCTGGACGCGAAAGCTATAGAGTATGGGAGGAAAAGAAATGGTAGAAAGGGAGGGGGAGAGGCAGAGATCGTCGTTCCGCGCGTTGTTGAACGGCGACACATATAGAGAGAGAGATAACGCGCTGCTTGTCCGGATGGAAAATAGAAAATCAGAGCGGAAAAGCGCGCGCGCGGGGTGAAAGAGAAAAGAATTTAATTAGAGGCATTTTAGCTCGCTTAGGCGTTTAAATCACGATGAGGATATATATACCCATTGCGAACCACACTACAACGTTCGAGCGCGATGAGATTATGATTATGCGCGCCGAAAGTTTTTCGAAATAATATTCCGGGCCCGCACGCGTTCCGTTCTGCTCGGGCAAGTTTAAAGATCTCTAGACGATTTGCAGAGGGGCTGGGGAAGAGAATGGTGGGTGGGAAATCGGGAGGAAGAACGGGAGGGGGAGGCGAGGAGAAATAACGGAAAGAGAGGAGGACAGTGGAATAGAGCCGGGGAAACACGTGGTGTAGAGTAATGCCCGTGGGCTCGCTAATGTTCGCGTAATTACGCATAATTTTGTATAAATTTGTTTGCGAACGCAGTAGGGAAGCGAGGAGCCCGCCACGGGCCGTGGTTATGTATAATTAATTGATGTAAAATAACGGACGAGAGGTAGCCGACGGATTATTAGCGTTTGCGGTCTTTGATGGGGAGGTAATGAGGTTCTTGTGTTTCTCGGATTATGAGTGATGTTTTTAATTTCCCGAGCTCCCTTCCTCCCCCCACCCTCCTGCCTCCGCCCGTCCCTCTTCCTTTTCCTTCTGCCCCTCAAGTACGGAAGGGTAGCAGCTGGCAAAATGTTGTTTTAATTTACTTTCAACGTTAATTCATTCGGATACGAAACTTTTGTACATTTCCGCAAAAAAAAAAAACGCCAAGCATGACAGCTGAATGTAAAACTCGCGAAGGAAGGACAAGAAGTTGAGTTAATAAAATGTTGCTTTTTGACGTTTAAACGAACTTTTAACAGTGAGTATTCGTTGGTTAAATTGATGAGCTTTAAAGCTTTTCCGATTAATTATATTTTAATTCGAGATTGTAATAACAAAAGTTCGCGCTCTCACGGTCGTTCGATACTGAATTTCCTTTGCGAGGAGAATTTTCAATCCGAATAAGCCTCCTTGACACAACATTTCTTCCGTAGCGTATAAGCCTAACGAATAGCATACAAACAGAGAACATTCAACATTTATGAGTCAGCAAGCTTTCAAGTTCAGGCCAGCAATTGAAAGTACGTTTACAGAGGAAATGCCAGAGGGAGAGAGGGACATAGAGTGAAATAAACGCACGTGTGGGTGAGCTCGGCAAAATGATACTCGTATTTTGTCAGGCAGCGTCAGGCCGCGGCTTTTAGCGTCCCCCCTTCCCCCTTCCACCCGCAATTCATTTCTGCTTCCCTCCCTCCCCTCCACCCCCTCACGCAAGTATATATCGAACGCTTTCATTGCAGCAGCCGCGAATGAGCTACGGCACGGCGCGATATCCGGTTTTGCTTTCAAAAAGATGATTGCTACAGCCCTCTAATCGAACGACAACATACCCACGCGCGCACAACTTTTTCTGCGTGCGTGTAAGTGAGCTTTCGTCAAATATGGGATTATAAGGATTTTTCTTTTTTAATAATGCATGTATTTGTACGGGTCTGTAGATGGCAATGGAAAAAAAAAACGTAATTGAGGATTGAGGCGCTGATTAATGTTTTCGATTTGCTGCCGCAGCGCTTGTATATCGCAGTCTGTATTTTGTGACGACGCATCAAGTATTTTGCGATTGGCGCGCCATTGATTTTGACGTCAAACTTAATTGCAAAGCTGGTGATCCGTATTCAAGCTAACATCAATTAATTTTTTTTTTTATTTTTTTGCCTCTGCAAAATTTCGAAAGGCCATTTTTTAATTCTATCGATTTTATAGAAGTATACGTTATGCTTGTAGTTTTTTGTTAAATTCAAGTTTATCAGTTAAAAATTGATATCACCTCGTAACTTGTAATTGTTCTATTTGTGTCGAGTATAAATAAATATGTAAAATAAAAATCTCGCCTTTTTTGGTCACATTCGTTTATTAAGGACATAAAGATTTTATTTTATGGTTTTATTATTATTCGTATCTAAAATACTTAATTTACCAACACTTTCTTGCGAACGATAATGCGCAAGAAGAATGACCGACTTTTGTCGATATAAGGGTAATTTCAGACAAAAAAAAGCGCTCTCATTGTACTACCAAGATCCAACTATGCAAATTTCGTCGTTATAGAAAGAAGCACAAGCACCAAAGTTGCCTAATGAACGGCCTTTAAGCATGCTCTCGCAAGCGTTACTATCGCACGTTGAGGAATTTCGTTTCTGTTTAGTTAATACTTTATTTTCCCTTACACTCTTTTTATAAATACATTGACCTCTTTTTCCGATTCCTTCTTAACTTTCTTCAATTAACTTAGTCTTTTTATTTCTACCGACTGGACGTAATCGACTTTGAATATTGGCATTTCGTTCAAGACTATACAAAAACAATATATAAAATACTTCTTTTAGTTAGTAATACCTATTACCACTGCATTATTATGTAGCGATTAGTGTCTCAAGTAAAGGCTGCGTTTATAATTTAAAAACTCTAAAATTCGAATAACAGTAAATTAATAGTTTTTTTCCGAATAAGAGAACCGCGCAGAAAACCACTGGCTAGACTAAAAACCACCTTTGGGAAGCCCGAAAGAGTGAGCGAGAGAAAGAAAGAGAGAGAGAGAGAGAGAGAGAGCCTGAGCCTCGAAAAAATTGAGCGATCGTAAAAGATTTTACGGGCGCTACTTTTTTTTCGCTTTTGCTTCTCTGGCTTCCCACGCCGAGCTTTAACTTTTTCATTTTCTTCTTGCGGCATCCCATCGGCTCTTTTCACCACGTGTACTCACAAAACCTGCCGGCTATGGTATTGCGAATGGCGCAGTGTGTATATGTATGTAGGGCGTACACTTTTTTCCACGTGCCATATACAGACTGGTCGAAGTCGAGCTTTAGTTTTAAACTTCGCGTACTCAATCGCGAGAGAGCAAAAAAAAAAAAAAAGAAAAAAACGAAAAAGAAAATGAACATTGTTAAAATATTTCAAAGAATA
Organism: Anagyrus pseudococci; assembly: GCA_030522585.1. Taxonomy (NCBI): domain Eukaryota; kingdom Metazoa; phylum Arthropoda; class Insecta; order Hymenoptera; family Encyrtidae; genus Anagyrus; species Anagyrus pseudococci. The sequence continues at coordinate 42,034 of JAPYYQ010000187.1, read as the reverse complement.
ATTCTACAGAGCATTTGGAGACAAGAGAACGGGCGGCGCAAAAAAATGACGGTAAAGGAAGAAAAAGAGAGACAGAGAGATCATGGCAGGCGGAAGCATACGAGAAGGAAGGCGGAGGTGAGATTAAAACTTTCTCATCGGCGCTGGATAATTAGTTTAGTTATTGGATCTTCGGACTGAATCGCGAACTCAGCGGGTATTACTTGCGTTATACCTACATATAACTCCCCCTCGCCCGTCGAGTCCCGACCCCTTCTTACCCTTTACCTCGGCTCGTCTCTCGGAAATCCAGAAAGTTTCCAATTCGTGTCTACCGCCTCTAATCCATAGCTTTTTGTTCGCCGGGGCTCGACTCCGCATTGCGTTGCCATCTTTCTCTCATTAAATCTCGGCGCTTTCTCGCTTCTTTCCTCGGCCCTCTGGGTGACCTCGGGCACCACGCGCGTACTTCGGACGGATAAAATTTTTTGAGATTTTCCACCAACTGCGCGACGAGGGGAGGTAACGCTCGAAGGCACTGGAAATCGGGCTTGTGCTACTTTTTGCCTCGAGAGCTTCAGTTGGCCGGTAAAGTAATTTTTTTTTTTTGAAAATTTAAAAAAGATTGTTCGAGTGGAGAGGGTATGAGAGAGGCAGTCCTCGAGGCTTGCTGCATTTATAATGTAGTTCTTCTCTTATTATACGCGATTTAATTTTTACATTACGAAAAAATTTTTTTATTAACGAGGTTCGAATTAACATAATAATAACGGGCTTTTTTAAAGATTAGAATACATTTATTCATGTGAAAAGTTTTATTAATGAATACGACATTATGTACTTTGTCGGATTGGGTCTTGTATTTTTAAGCGGTGAAATTTTAATTTTACTTGTATTCAGCGCCTCTTTTACTACTATTGCTATGTCCGTTACAATCAAAAAAATTATAAAGAAGAGATTTTAGCGAACTTTACACGCAGGCAAACAAAAGGATTGTTTAATGTATTATGGCGTACATTCATAAATTTATTTCGAATGAGATCTCTCTTGTGTATTGAAATCGCTTGGAACACACATGTGACTCGCGTATTGTCGATATACGTGGCTTACTACGTTATGCCGTTCATATAAGCTTCTGCGCATGTGCAGAACCTAATTTTCGTTATGTATCGCGCGTTATAAGATGCGTTATAGTTACGGAATCAGGCCCCGGGTCGCATTAGGTCAATGTGATATAGGACAGTGTAAGTTTCCTGTTTTCAAAATATATCAGTTCCAAGATCTTAAGGAATAAACGACGTAAATATTGACTAATGAAAATTCAATTAATGCATTTGTATCTGATAATACACTCAAACAAACGGAAATATGTAACGGAAATTTTTAATCGCCCGATGCACAGGTTTATCCCTTATAAAATTCCCTCGAAAATGAAATGTTAAGCAGATTAAGTATACTCTGGCAATAAAATGTATTATTTGAAAATTAGGGCGTAAAGCTGCAAGTAACAAAACCGCAGCCCGAGTTGTAGAGCATTTCAAAATGAAAACTCTGAAGCTAGATATATAAAAGTTAGGTGCAGTTAGCATGCATAAGATATTTACAAGCTCCTTCCTTACTGCTCTCCCGGGCACTTGACTTCTCTGCATTGGATTTTCGATTTCTATATGCACGTGCACATACAGCCCCAAGTCCCAAGGGATAAAAGCGAGGTCGACCATTCGATCGGTCAACCAGCATTTGCATGGTCGCTAATAAATTTTGAGTTTGTAAATGTTGCGCTATACAGTTGCCAATCCTCTTTCCTCCCTCTCTCTCTCTCTCTCTTTCTCTTTCTCATTCTCCCGATTTCCATAGCTTGTTTTAGATATGTATTCAACGTCAGATACGTATATATTCTATGTGGGTTTAGTGGTGCCGCTTTAGCCCGCACATCAAACGCTCGCCTTAATGATATGGGTGTCGTATGTTTGCTCCAGCTAATCAAACCCTATTCCGAAAACTCCGAGCACCTAGTTTGATGTCCGTTCTAGTTTGATATATACATAGGTGCGTTATTGGAAAGAGGATGGGTCACAGGCCGAATCCTGTTGGTCTGGATCATCTATTGATTTGAGTTTCAATAGTGTTAATACGTACCAATTTTCAACAAACAAATTTGGACTGGCGACATGAAACATTTCATTGCTAATATTATTCTAAATAAAACTAAAAAAAAATAAGTTTTAAAATTTTTAACGAATACTCCAAAATAATATGAATATAAATAATTACCTGAAGAACGAAAAGAAAAAAAATGATAAGTAGAATACTTTATTTCAGTAGTATTAGATGGTTTCAGTCAGACAACCGGTAAAATATTTATAACGTGTACTTTACTTAAGTTTACATAATAATGTACGTTAGCATTAACTACGCTTATTATATATTTTTCCTAGTTCAATAACTTTCAGGAGCTTAATTGCCTCAGCCGCAGCACTCAAGTATTAAAATTAATATCTTGAACTTTGAGCATAGCTCACTCCGCAATCTAGGTTATCTTTCAGCGCCTAAAAGATATCTCGTAACTAAATTATGACGAGAGAGCCATAAAGAGCGTACACGCGTGTATACGTGTGCGTGCGCAGGTGCATGTGAGGGTAGCGATTTGCATTTTGAAGATGCGTACTCGTACAGACATAAGTAGAAAGCGCGCATTTCGGATGCAGCATCCCCCGAGGGAGGCCGAGCTAGAGAGTTCAAGCGATGGCAAGGGGTAGGGGGGAGGGCGAGGGTTCGTTAGTCCGCTTAGCTCGCGATTTTAGCTCGATAAATCCGCGTATCCTGCTCTTCAAGGACCGCAGCCGGACGCAGGCAATCACGAGAATTGCAACTTTGACAAGCTTATCTCTTGTAGAGAGCAAGCCGCTCGTTACGCCAGCTAAAAATCTTTTTCACTTCCGAGGAAAGCACGAGAGAGCCCCGGTTTTGCTAAAGAGCGTCGCGGCTCGGTGAGCCCTTTACTGCAAATGGCTCTCTCTCTCTCTCTCTTTCTCTTCCCCTACAGCTACTCTCGTCGTTTGTGGGAATAGTGCGGAACGGGGTTTTATTTCTCTACAAAGCTCACGCACGAGCTTTGTCATTTTGTTTGGTCGATTAAAGTCGCGATTTTACTACGAAAGCTCGTCCGTACTACCAGAATGAGAAAGGGAGATAGAGATACTCGCGCACAATCGCTATCGTTATATCACGTTTGTTATTCTTTCTTTGTAACTAGAATCATTTGTTACGCTTGCTTCATGTGTATGATGAACGGCGTTACAAAGATAAAGCACCACCGAGTTTACATGTGCTTTGAAATTAAGTGCTTTCCCGTAAAACGTTGACCCGAGCAAAAGCCATTCGAAAATAATTTTGCGATTAACGCGGTACGAAAGATTTTTTAATGCAAACAAAGTGCTTTTGATTTTTTTTATAAATTTTATCCTTTCTTGTTGTTTATCAATTGCCGGTAAAAAGCCCGTAAATAGATAAAGTTAATCAAGTATTTAATAGCTTTAATAACTGTCGCGTTTGACGTTGAAAAATATTGAAATTTACCATCGCGCATTAGATTATGAAATTAATTAAAAGTTAAAAATTGTCTTTTGCCTTGGTTAATCGACCGTATACACTCGTTAGCGAATATCGAGGATATTTTATTTGAATTTTAGCAATTAGCCGTATAAACCAAATAATCAATATTTCAAGCTGCATATCGACACTCTTGCGTCTATACTTTGTATTTATGTTAAATCACCCGTAAATTGGCAATATCGGGGCCAACACACAACTTTATCATTCTCAAACAGCCAAACTCCTTATTTCGCGCAAGCGCGAAATTCAGTCGTGATGATAAAAGAAAAATCGAATCCGAAACGAATCTGTTCGTACGCATATAGGTAAATCAAGTGCCGTAGCTAAAGGAACGTCGCGCTCGTTCGGTAAATATCGAGTCCGTGACTCGGCCTAATTTTGTTTACGCCCCGAGACCCGTAGCTTGAACTCGTTCCAAGGCTTGGGCAAGACAGGCCGCCGGGCGAAGCTCCTCTTCTCCCTTAAGAGAAGTTAAATACCAGCAGCCGGAGAATCCTGGCAATTAGCCACAAATCACTCCTGGCCCGCTCTCGCCTCTAGGGTCAGTGCGCCTCTCTTACAGACAATAAGGTTGAACGCAGTTTACGATGCTGCCTTTGGAATGTTAGCGATTTTGTTTTTTTACCCTCTCCGCTTTATTACGTCTTTTGCTGTTATTGACGGAATTTTAGTGTATTAAGCCGAAGTAAATGGTAGCTTCCTTTTAACAGGGTACTTAAAGAAATATTCCGTAAATTTTGGCTGGTTTATTATTTTAAATTATAAATCGCATAAGGCAATTTTTAAGGTATTTAAATTGTCAATCTGACGGATAAAAGTGAAGCTGCTTAATATCTTGAAAACACGTTTTACGTCGACTGGATATAAAGTCGCAAGACAATAGTAGCTCGAAACTTGCCCAGATTCTTTCACCCGCATCGTGTGTCCCCTGCCCCTTCGTACTTTGGACAACTTTTTATACTCCCATTTCCCAGGCTAGCCGTCGGCTGTTTCTTTGGCTCTTTTCCGCCGCGGGTGGTTTTCGAGTGCAGTTTCGTATTATTCTTTTCTTCTCCCGATGATCTTTGCGGATGGCATTTTTTTTTAAAGCTCATATCTTCTTGTAAGCCCACACTATCATTACCGAAATAGCCGGTTATTAAATAGCCAAAACTTTCTCGGCTTATGTTTTTTCGACTTTGCCAAGGTGACATGCAATGCAACGAACCTCAAACTTAGACCGTAAACCGTAAAGAAAGTTTGGCAATAATTTTTTATTTACTTTGTTATTTTTATGGAGACTTTAACACGGCCTTATGATTTCATTCGAAAATTAATAGTCTCTTTTCGGTTAAATGAATTTATATGAACTTTAACGTAACCCAAGTTTGTACTTTGAAGCCTTGAATATTCAAGTGTATATTTTGATTTATGGATATTTCATGATTATTACATAGGCTTCTTCAACTCTAAAAGATTTAATATCATGTTATTCGGTTATTGGATTTTGTTACGGAAATATAGCTAAAATGTTCAATTCAAAAAATAAGAAAAAGTACAAATTTAAATCCACAAATTTCATCGAAACGATATCTTGTAATCTCAGCAAAAACAAAGCTCTTGCTTTTCAGCGAAACGTAAGTCTCTATTATGGCAGCTAAGACGCTTTGTTCAAGAATCTATTAGTGTCAACTGAAGCTTTGGTTATATTGGAATTATTTCTAAAATATATATGAAAAAATATTGATAAATAAACGTATGTACAGATTCTATTAGATAAATGTTCAAATTCGTTTGATAAACATTAAATTTTATAAATTTTTCCGATTTAAAAATAAATGAAGTTAGATTTTTTTCAATACACACTTTTTACTATCTATAAAAAGCATTTTTATATTTCACAAGTGTTGAATGCCACGTGAGATTTATTTTACTTTTTCAATTCCATATCGAAACTTTTATTGCTTGTATGTATAATCATAAAATTCTCATATTCGCGCGATTTCACGTAAAATCTGTTTTTAAGTGTCATATAACATTTTTCCTCTTTTCTTCTATTTTGTATTCTAATAATGTACAGTAAAAATTCGGTAATCTAATCAATGTACTCGAATAACTTCACATTTTGTTTTTTCGAGCAACAACATTTTACGCAACCAAACACTTTTCGTCAATTACTACGTCTGACGTTTACATTTACAAAAAGGACAAAACTCTTATGTCTTAAGCCGAAACTGTTCGTTACGAAAATTTATCCCGAAACGAAAATTAATGCGATACGAGACAAAGTCTTTCTATCCTCGAGCAAAACATTTAAGCTAGAGAAGCGCTCTCTTAGCCGCAAGCTCGCGTCTGCTAAGAGAAAACAGGTGCGCTCGCTCGTACATGCCTATGTACGGGGATGCATCGTAGTCAGCCGCAAGAGCCAGCTCCTTCCGCCCCTTCTTCTCTGGCCGGGTCTTTATTCCTCGAGCGGGAGGCTGCAATAAAACGCCGGGCGGGTTTAGCTTCGAAGAAGATAAATAGCAGGGGGGCGCGCGTGCTTGCTCCGCGCTCGGCCCAGAGCTCGGTAACGATCTCTTTGTACCATCGGACTAGCTAGTACGCGCCGAGAGGAGAAAGCTCGTCTCCCGCCCTGTCTCTTTTTTGCGCCCTGCTTATACGCCTCCTTTATTTACCAGCCGCCTTTCTTACACTACCGCTGCCTTCTTGTTAGCTTCTCGTGCGAAATTAAAAATCCGTTAGTCTTTATGTGAGACAAAGTCGGTTGGCTTTTCGACTTACTCTACAAAAGCTAGATAGGATGATGATTATTTTAAGAAGAGCCTGGAAATGCCGAATTTTATTGAATTTCGGACGTTGAATTTTATTCGATTGTAGAATCTTAAGAGGAGTGGTTGTCTCGAAATAATCATTTTTATTTCGGTATGAAAAAAATAAATATGTAATCAGCTAATGGAGATTTACCTAGGAAAATTATGAAATTTTCATCTCTTTTTCAAGCGCGCTACTAGAATGCTTTTCCATCATTTTATGCAAAGTTGCGTTTCTTCTTTTTCTGTTTTCCAGCTTTTCCGTATAAAGATTTGAAAGCAGTTAATAACTTGTTTATAAAATAAAATCAAAGTAGACGTCGATCGAACAGGCAATTTATTTTTAAATAACGCGATGCTGCTATACGCATAAGATTTCGATTTTTTTTTCTCAACGTCAAATAGAAGTAAAATAGCGCGAAAAATAACGGTATTCCGATATTTTAAAATTCTTGTCAGTACATTATTTTCTAAGAAAACGTTTTAATTAAAATTTGATCTTCAGTTTTATGAAATACCTGAAAACGAAGTGTTACTCTTCTTATTTCATCACTTCGTTGCTCTAAAATTACTCTTAAAGATTATTAATTTTTAAAAGCATTAAAAATTGTCCACGTTATATTTTAATTAAAAAGCTTATGTCCTTTCAGATTACAGTACACGTATGATAATAATGCTTTAATCAAATTACAGTTGACTATACGTAAGTACGTTACGGGGAAAAATTATTCAAACAGGTGAAATGCACAGCGCAAAGACTGTTGGCAGCCACGCAAAAATCCTTCTGCGTCAAACGTTAATACAGTCCTATTGCGCGGCCAGCAACAAGAGCAAGAGCCCCTAATAAATCCATAATCTGCCATCTTATAAAGTCAGTCGAACCTCTCGATCATCTCTAAGAAATATCCTTTATAACGTTCCCTGAGGCTTGCGAATAGTCAAGGTTCGCTTACTAGAGCTCGTCATAAACGTAAAACGCTTGAGCATCGAAAACGCAGCTCCGATCGAGTATAGCCGAGCGTCTTCGTCGAAGTAGGAAGGAGAAGAAGGAGTAGTAGAAGAAGAAGAGGTGGGGGGGGAGGATCGGCAGAAAGCACGAGGGCGAGAGGTGCGCTAAAGCGACCTAATTACACGTCATTGAAAACAGGGGGGCAAATTGAGAGATCCGCGAGAGGCTTCGCTCACTCTCGCTTGCTCGCGCGCCCGTCGAGCGATTACCGCTCTTCGGCTGTCACTCGATTTGCGCGAGCCGAGCAAAATTGCCCCGCGCGAGCGTCCCGGTAATTACACCCGCTCCTATATATCCCTCTACTACGCCAGCAAAGAAAGAGAAGGCGAGTAGAGTAAGAGAGAGAGAGAGAGAGAGAGAGAGAGAGAGAGAGAGAGCAAGTGGTGTTGCCGGCGATTACTGCCGGCGTGGTCTCCGTCGACAACGTTCAATTTTCTGCTGGAGCGCTGCTGACGTGCCCGAAAAGCTCTGCCAGCCCCCGAAGAAGGGGAAACTCCGAGCTCGGCGAAGGAAGAGGCGGAGAAGGAAGCGAATCATCCTGCGATTTCGTATGGTTCTACTTCGAGTCCTGCTTCTGACCGGGATTGAACAAATGATAGACACTGCATACAGTGCTATGGCTGACCGTTTACTCGGCTTTATATACATATGCGCTTCCTGTTGCAATAAGTAGATTTTAAATTATCTTCAGAGAGCAGGACACGTTGAGTTTCCAACGAAAATAATGTCGACGTCTTTACCGCAAGGGCTGTGATACTGAAATTATGAGCAAAAACTTACTTTATCGAAAGCTACCTCGAAACTCTAACTAACTGGAGGAAAATCAGTTCGCATTTAAATCTTGTTTTTTCGAAATTTTTTAATCTTCCCACTAAGAATTGAGACGTATACTGTCTTCCACGCAGAAATTGAGATGTATTAGAATTTAAACTTTATTTTAAAAAAGTTTTTGTCAGTCATTTAAATCTGTTACTTTTTGTTACAAGTTCCAATACCCTTTTAGCTGTTTATGTAAAGTTTGGAGCAAATTAGATAAAATTAGTTTTCAGTTTATGTTTGAGTAGGTTAACTTCAACTGATAAATACGTTTATTGAGAGTTTTTATTCCTAGATAATAATCGAATCACAGGTTTTTTTAGTTTTTATAAATTTTTCATAAAACAAGTTTAATATGTACGACCATTTTAACAAAGTTTAAATTTTTTGTTGATTTATCAACAGATTTTTTCAATAAAGTTTTTCGAAAATTAAATAAAAATTAAGTTAATGGATTTTTCAATTAAATCGTTACATTTAATTAACTATTTTGCCGTTTCGACTTCTCAGACCCACACAGTCGGATCGGGGTATCGAATTTATTTCGATTAAAAACTGCAATATTTACAGAACGTTTTCCAGGTAAAAAAAATCATCCATCCAAGCTGTAAGTCTATAATCAATTACTGTAGACAAGAGTCCCGCTAAGTTTCCGCGTCAGCTGCAGCCGCGCTATTCCGCCCGGGGAGGAGACACGGTGAGTTTCGAGTTGGCGCGCGAGCGATTCCATCGTGCAGTGCGCTAATCGATCGGGCTGTAGCAGTGCACGCGGCAGGGCTCGGTTATACACGCGCCGTCAATCCGACGATGACGACGACGTAATTCGCCCAGGCCGTTCCGGAAGTTTCGGGCCGAAGAAGCGTCGGTGTAGGGGCGGCATATCACTCGGGGGCGCTGCAAATTCCACGCGCGTGCATCGCTTGATGGATGCGCCAAGCGCGAGAGCGTCTTGGGATCGCGAGGCCGCAAGAGCGCAGCTCTCGCCCTATGGATTCGCAAGCTTTCACGCCTATGCCGATTGTTCCGTGGATGTTAGGCGCGTTTACGCGGAAATTTTAATGGCTGCTGATTCTGCTCGGATGCGCACAGGGACGGAGGCCAGCTTTTACGAAGTTTTCAGTTCTTGGGATTTGAATTAGTGAATCTAGAGAGAAAATTATTGGTCTCGCGATTTCGTACAGAGGCCGGGTAAGGCGATTAATTTTGTTAGTTTTCAAGTGAAGTAACTGTATAGGAAGGCAGTATTGGATATCATATTGCAGGTATCGATAGCTTTTAATGCGTCGGAATAAATACTTTTCCAGTATGTTTTAGAACTTTGATATTTTTTTTCTTTCCCCCTTTCTCTCCGTTTTTTTCTTAAGAGCGTCTTAAAACTTTTGTGCTGGAATCGATAGGGCTAAAGTAACTTGCTTTTATCTCGGAGCTAAGCGATACGGCCCGAGTTTAAAACTTGTTTTTTTAGTGCTTAAGAGTGATAAACTAAAATATATCTTATATAAAGTGAAAAGTAACGGTTATGACTGTCCATTAAATTGTCTTAATAATTGAGAAAATCCGTCAAGTATGCGCGTTAATGTTTCGCGCCGTCACCGAATTAAATTTTACTTCGGCGGTTGCAATCTTATCTCAAGATTTCACTCGTAATTCTGGCAAATCATTTGACGTCCATTCGAATCGATCAAGCAACTAACTGCGCAACGACACTTTAATTTTCTTTTTTTAAATCGCACTGACGCACTGCAAAAAAAAAACTAAGCCCATCTCATCTTGAAAAACAACGAGTATAAAAAAAAAATATTCAATTACTCGTTTATCACTGAGCGAGGGGGGTGGGGGAGATGAGTTGTTCCGCGAAATTCCATTAACAAGCCGTCACACATTTCTCACTCGCGATACTTTACTTCGCAGCCTAGTTGTACGCGTACGTCTTGTCAGGCGGGCGTTATAACAATAAAAGCGAAACGATTCATCCATCCTAAGTGATATTGCGCGCGTGGCCCACATACATCTCACTCCGCAACATTACCACCTAATTTCGCCGCTCTCGACTATACATACGTCAAAAAATCTTCCCTATTCACGGAGGAGCAGCCGTATTCGTGCATTTCGCGCGGAAATTACCAGTAGCTCTCGGCAAACAGAGCCGAGCGAACGAGAAGTAGAAGGAGAAGGAGGAGGAAGAGGAAGGGTAGGAGAAGGAGGAAGAGAAGAGCGAGCCTTCTCAAACATTTGTTAACGCTCTTTGTCTCGAGCATCATCTTGCGCCCCGAAATCCTCGACGAAAAAAGGAGAGGCAAGGAGTGAAGGGGAAGGGTGCGCGGGCGTTTCGGAGACGCGTATAGCAGAGCATGCGTGTTAGCGTCGTGGCAGTAGTAGCGCCCTCCCCCCTCGTATGTAGGGCAGACGAGGCAGGTAGGGGGATTTGCATAGGACAATATCTCGACTGATTTATCCCCCGGAGCCGCCGCTGGCTGGTTGAGCTCGCGCGAGATTCGGCGGAGGCTAGCCAAAGGATTTATTTCCCCGGGCCGCCTTTACGCGCCTTGGAAAAATAAGACGAAGCTATACCGCAGCGGTGGATGCATGCATCGCACCTACCTTACCCTTTTCGCTCCCCCCGCCCCTCTCCTAAGGCACACACACATATACGAGAGAGCTGCCTACTCTCCTGCTTGCGGCAATGTGTATACAACCGCACCTTCTTCTTAGCTTCTCTCAGCCGCCTTTTATAGCTTACTCCATTCTCTTTTTCAACTTTTCTACTTCTACTTCTATTTCAACTTCGCTTTGACCTTTTCCTTTTTTTACTCCCCCCCCCCATTCTTTCGCTCCCTACTTCCCAATTTCTACTACTTTTAAATTCGACTTTTTTAAATTCCACGTTAAATCGTTCTAGCTTCTCTCTCTTTTTTTTAATCTTTTTCCCCGGCGGCGCTCTTTTCATAGTTAATTTTTCAAGAATTCCTTCTTTTTCGCCTTATCACTCCATCTTCTTATCTTCTCACGATATTTACGTTTTACTTTTTCTTTTCTCCTATTACGAGATTTCGCTGCTTTTTGTGTATATTTTACTTCACTTTTTTACATCTTTTTCCACTCCACGTACCTTTTTTTCCGTTTACTATTTCTTTTTTACCCCCCTTTTACTCGGCATATTTTTCCCCAACTTTTTACTTTCTTCATACTTGACCACTCCATTATGTTTTTTCTTTCTTCAAAGTACCAAAATTTCTGCAGAAAAAAAACTCAACCATTTAATTTTTTTTTTTCGATAAATTATCGCTAATGAATTTTCACTAGCAAGAAAACGTAAAGTAAAGGCTTGTCTTTGTAGAATAAAAAGTGTATTTTCAAACATCATATGCCGACGTCGTAGAAATAATTTATCCAGCGCACTTTGCATGACCTCATTCGCGTCTGATCATATTATACTGTTTCTACTTTGCTGTGTACTCGCTACGTTTGAAAGATAATTATAATTATTGTTGAAATATCAATATTGATACAAGTTTGCGAAATTTAATTTTAATGTTTTACCCGGGCATTTGTAGACGGTAAAAATTATTTTACAATGAACGCACGATTCACTCTATAATTTTCAAAATCAAATATAATCACTTTATTAATGATAATAAACTTCTGATTGATATTGACTGCTTTTTCAAAATATACTGTTAACATTGGCATCTAAATTAAGTGAAACGAAGCCAACTAAATGCAGCTCTTAATTTACTGCCTTCGATCAAGGTAAAATAAAAAAGGTACGATGATTTTTCGAAAAATTGCCAATACGCATTTCTTCGATATCCTATAAGTTCAACCAGTATACGCCCGAGTGAAAAAGTGTACTCAACCTGACTCGTCATATTTCGCGTGGATCTATACGAGCAAGGTGCTTTAGAGTTTCTCTTCATTCCCGAGCTCGGCCAGCTCCTTTTTCATCTGCCGCCGACTTCAGGGCTGGCAAAAAGGCAGCGATAAACGGCCGGGTCTAGTGGAGACAGAGAGAAAGTCAGACATGCAGCTCTTTTCGACTTTTCCGGCCGGCCGCGCCTCTGGGCGCTTCTGCCGCGTCATCCGTTTCTCTCCCCGACCCTGCCCCCTCTTCATCTCTTTCTCCATTTCTCTACGCTCGTTTATGACTTTTGCCGTTTAGTTTATCGGCCCGGCGCAGATTTACAGAGTTCTCCAGCCGTAAAGTTTCGGCTCTATTTGCGCGATATCGTCGTGGTGTGCCAACTCAAGCGCGTCTGCATACGAATACACGCACACGAGAAATAAGGAGGCGCTACGGATGGGGGAGCTCCAACGGGTGTAAGGGAGAGCAGTAGAGTTTACTACTGAACGGGATTCATCGTTGACGTGCCGAGGCGCACACGTACAACGGGAAGAAAGACGACGCGGGAGACCCTGGTCTTTCTCGCGCATCGGTCTTGCTTTGCTGAAGTCATATACTTTTGCTAGATGCGCGTGTGCATGTACAGCTGCATTCTGATATCAACTCCGCGATGGGGCATGGAGCTTGTGTAAGATTGTGTATACGTACGTGGGGGTAGGTATGTGTATATACGCATGAAGAAATATTCACGTTTGTGAGAATTTTATGGAGTCTCTCTCTCTCGGGTATAGGACTGTTATTTGAATAAAGGTGATATCGTAAAAGTATTGAGAAATTTTTTTATTTCCCAATTTTTGATTTCTTAGGTGCAATTCAGAACTTATTGGCTGTCGCTTATTTTACATTTTTTTAAGAATGTTATATAGCAGTGGAAAAAATATAATTATTGCTAGATTTAAATTTTGCACACTATGTTTTTAAAGAATTCTAGTTTCAAAGCAATTTTTACTCATAACAAATGGTTTTTTACCGAATAAACTTATTTCTTGCTAAAAAAAAAATAGAAAATAATTTGTAATTTAACTTACGCTGTGATTGCTTCAATTTTAACCTACTTTTCTTGTTAAGGCTAGTCGGTGTAAGAGGAGCTCTTTTAAGATGTTGAAGATGTGTAGTAAAAGGTCGAGGCAAGTCAGAGGCGGTAAGTGGAGTCGGGGCTCGAAGAATGACAATGTGATGACATAAGCGAAGAGGAAAGTATGTTACTTACCGTTGAGCACGTTGATGTAGACACTAGCCGACTCGGCCGTCGACGGTGCGCAGGTATAGTTACCCGAGTCCGAGGGCAGAGCGCGGGAGATCAGCAGATGCGACGTTCGCGTTTGCTTCTCCGTAGTCACGCTTATGCCTCCGCGCGAACTGTAGTTTATCACGTGATCGCCTTTGTACCTATTAATAAAAATTCATCATATCTCAAAATCAATTCTTAACAATTCTCAGTTCAACATTTTGCTTAATTAAGACACGTGGGTGCACGCTCGACGGATAATTAATGTAAGAGTCAAAGCTAAAAACAGCAAGAACTAGTTTTACTTGGCACGAACAAACGAGATTTCTTAACTTATTTGGCCAATCTGTAGAAACTCCTTTATTACTACGGTAATGAAATTCTAAAAATACTCGCAATAGAAATAAAAACTCGATATAGCTCGAGAGCGAAGAAAAGTTACCGTTTTACACACGGCGACTGCTATTGTAGTCGACCGAGCGCATATCATACCGCGGGATCAAAGTTAGACTCACCAGAAAATGAAGTTGGGTGGCTCCGGAGTCTGGAGTACGTTGCAGGTCAGGTTGATGTCGCTGCCGCTACGTATGAAGCGCTCCGGACTGCCTACGATTTTTGCCTTCGACACTGAAGAAAATTCACCAAGTTTTTTTATTTAGAGCACGTTAAGGCTTTTGGTAGGATAAGGAAAGGTAGGTGTGCTGTCGTAGCTTCTCATTTCACGCAGCGCGCGAGATAATTACGTTCTAAGGAGTGTAGGGACATTCTTCGCGTTAATTTGACTTGGGGTTGTTAGCGTAAAAGGTCGTGTTTAAATTATTGTGCTGCGAGGATGACCTCCTGGCAGCTGACATTTGTTATTAGCCTGGGCTCTCAAACGACTAGGACGGTAGTCAAGAAAATTTCAATGCGACAGGTTTGCCCATTTTCGAGAAATTTCTTTGAAGCTTAATGCTATTGTGATACCGAATAAAACTTGTTTAATAAGAATTTTCAAAAATCTGGATTAATTGTATCTGAAAAGTTACGTCGAGCGTCGTTTCGTCTTTGAAAAATAATAATTAAAATCCCGCGCGATTGTTCTTAACTTCAATTAACCCTTAATGTCTGCAATCACTTCCAGAGCAATCAAGTTTAATACAGGTTAGCCCCGAAGACAGTCGAGAAGTTATTCCTTGGGCAATTACAAAAGTCAAGAAGTTGCTCTCTACTAGCGCGGCGAGGAGGGGGAGGAGAGATGTATAAACTCGCAACGATGAGCGAAAGAGCTCGCGCGAAATAATAAGCTGCTATACAAACTTTTCCGATACAAATTATCTCGCGCTCGGCAAAAGCTCGAGAGAAAGCTCCAAGATAATCATCAATCAATTTGTAAATTTTCATACCGGGATTGGCTTGGAAAAGTACGAGAGCCGGAAGGAGGGAGTGGCAAGGGAAAAGCGCTCGCTCGGCGTTACGTCTACGTACCAACGACGCTGAGCTGGAAGGCGAGGCTCATTTTGGGCTCGGTCGACACTTGGCACTCGTAGGTGCCGCTGTCACGCTCCTGGGGCGAGCTAATCTTCAGGGTCCACTCGTCGGTGCCGTCGCTATGCAGAGATTGGAAGCGCTGGTCGTTCGTGTACGTGAGTATGCCAACCGTCAGGATGTGCAGATCGCGTTTCCTTATCCACGACACCTGCGCAGCCAGAGGAAAAGGAGCATGAGAATGTTAGTTCAGCGGAGGTCAGCTTTGTTGGAAACAAAGTTTCGAGAGAAACAAGAGAAGCCGAGCAACGCCGAGCCGATACGTGGTAATACACGTCGATACGTGCAAAGTTGGCTTTCGAGCGTCCACCTTTTTTACCGGTTCCCAGGCTCTCGAGGGCCGACGGCCGATACTCCGCTTCGCTCTATCTCTCTCGCTGTAAATGTCGGTTAAACTCAAGTCGGTTAACTCAAGGGTCGGATTGTAAACTTTTTTATTCTTTTCGCAGATGTTAGACGTGCTCACCCGAGCCTTCGAAATATTGTTTTAATAACAAACATTTTTAAACTGTTTGTATGTTGTTTTTTTTTTATCGAAGTTTTAAACCACCTCACAAATGCAATTTTAATGAATTTTGGTAAATAAAAGTCGTGCAAACTCCTCTTTTTTTCTTTAAGTAAGATTTCTACTCGAAATTTACTTGTGCGTTTACAAAATATGAAAATGCGAAAATATATTTCCTTTTTACCCAAGCTGAAAACTGTATTCAAAGGTTTTACCCTGTTATCTTAATGTTTAAAAAAAATGAAGGACAAAGTTGGTCAACTTTTTTAACCTATAAGATTTAAGACGCTGGGAATTTAGATTTTTTTAATTTTAATTTTTCACATAAAATTCTTTGATTTTGATATTATAATCATGTGTTTCTTTATCGTTTAAACGTATACATCGATAATTTTAATCACCGGGCTATAAGTAATTTAATTTTACTGATTTAAATAAAAATATGTTTTTAAATTTATTTACAAGTTAATCAATTAATGAATGTATTGGTAATCATCAATTTTGAATTTCGTCAGTATATGATTTCTGAAAAGTTTTGAAATTCATTAAACTCCGTAAACAGGAATTTCGGTTCTGCGAATTTCTGACCTCATTATAAATTTTCATCTATACATATAAATATATTTATATAATTTATACACTTTTCATCGTAGAAAAGTCTTTGTACCATTTTTAAAAAAGGGTATTAAAAACTTATTAAAAAAATAACGACGTTAGCTGTGCAAAGCTCTCGGAGCTTTGAAAAAGATATTAAAAGAATATCAGGGATTGTATACCCTGGAATGTCTCTGCCTTGTTCCCCCATACAGGCACATTAAATTTTATTAATTAAAATTAAAGCAAACCTTTGTTCGCACTTCCATCAAAAGTAATGCCTCTAAGCGCTTTCCAGAATCTGATATCATTATTGCTCATGGTTATTAATTACTCGCAGGGCCTTTCCCCAAACGAGTTACGTTTATAATTAATGAGACAAGTTTTATTATTCTCGTGGCCCGCCTTACCTGCCATGAGCCCATTTCCCGTGGCCTCTTGTAAACTCCTAGTGTTGTGTTTACAATTCATAAGTGCCGTTGAAGAGACAAAATATTTTGGAATTAGCGCATGCCTTCTCGCGAGCTTGCACCCTCCAACGACAAACTTCTTCTCTTTGACGCTCTATAGGGAAAGTCACGCTTCTCATTTCACTATCGAATGACTAAAGATTCGGCTAGTTATGGAAAAGATTGAAAAATCCAATGCGTCGGTTAAAGTTTTGTGTACGTTTGTCGAGCAAATCAAATCGTCGACTCCCTCCACGTTATAAAGATCGAATAGCTCAACAGATTTCCAAGAGCCGTTAACCTATAGCTGGTAACGTGTGGGAGTACAAGATATCTTGATCTCATTGACACGCGACTCGCGCAAAGTATTACCTTTTGCCGAGTTGAATCACCGGAACGCGGCGATCGCTACTCCTCATTGAATTCGGATCGCAACGATGGAAAAAAGGAGCATCGCGCTGTATATAAAAGGATATACAGAAATTGCCCGACTGATCCACTTGGCCTATCGCACCTGGAAACGTGCTGGGGTATATAAGTAGCCGCGAGAGAAAAAAAGAGCCTTCAGTGTCCGAACAAAGAGCCGAAGATCAACGGATGGAATTTCGAGCGAAGGTAGCTTATAGTTGCGCCGTGCGAGAGGATGATACACTTTTATATATATACGAAGTGCGGCGCGAGAAAAATTCAATAGCTAGAGAAGCCCGAGAGCTGGACACAATCGTGGCAGCTCGAGCCAATAAAGTCACGGTCCTTTTACGCGCCTACCCTCAGGTGGACCCGGTCTAGCTCGTGTATTGCCGTACGGCTATTCTACTGCTGATCGGTGAAGCTGAGGAATTTTCTCTTCTGTTTCTTTATTTCGTTTTGATGCAATTCTCTAGCTGGTTTAGGGCGTTATGCGCTGCTGAGGTTATTACATTTTTGAAAATAGATAAAATGGAAAAAATTCATACGTTGCTTCTGCAAGATATAATTTATCGTATATTTTATGAATTTATTTTGAGTGAGCGTTAAAGTCGAAAACAATTTTGAAATACCTCTTCATTTCTCTGATTGGCATTCTAATAGTTGACTTTTGCGCGTTAAACGGCGTAAAGCGGCGATTAACGACCGTTTTTGGTTAAAGAAACTTAATAATCAGCTTTAAGCTTTCAGCTCAAAATATTTCAAAACAATTTATTAAAAGCAAGCGCTTAAGAATTTTCCGTATTATAACGAAGCTACTCAATTACATCCTGCTCTCTTATCTGCAGCAGTAGTCGCTTGGCTGTGTATAGGTATACCGAGAAGTGCTAAAAATACTCGGCTTACCCCCGTCGTATAGCCGACCCGAAAAGATTAACCTTAAATTACGTTCTTATCGCAGTTAACTTTATCAGCACCTCCGGCTCTCTGGATCTACCAAATTACTACTAGCCCTGTCTCATCGGCTTCGGCAGCCTGCAAAGTATCATTCCCTTCTTCCCGAGCATCCGGCACATCCTTAACCTCTCCCAATCTCGAGAGATGCTGCACAACCACAGTAGGCCACCACCGGCCCCTCGACTCATCTCCCCACCTCTTCAGAGCGACGCATACTATACTTGCAGAGCCACCAGCACGCTATACAAACCACGCCGAGATCCCCGTGCGCGTAACTTTGATTTATTGCCGATAGCGTTGGCGATATCCGAGGTCGCATACTCACCCCTTTTCCCCTTCACGCACACACGTATGTACGCGCTGCTCCGGAGATTCGTCCGAGCGCCAAGCCGCGAAATGACCGACGGCGATGACGAGCACGGGTCGGCTTTTATGCGCGCGCCAACCACCTCGTCATTCCTCCAATTGTCGAAACGGCTCGCGTTCCTCCCCCCTCCCCTTCACTCCTCTAAACCGTCCCCCACGAACGACTGGTAACTCGGTCCTCGGCATATGCGCGTAGCCAGGAAGAAACATAGAGGGACTGGATAATCCCGTCGTTCCATGCGTTCGGACGCTCCTCTACGTCCTTCCTACCTGCCTAAAACTGCTTTATGAGATGTGATATTGTACCCACGCAGTTTCAAACGCGTAATGGTCGATTATGCGCGACTCGCTTGCTTTAAGGTCTCACGTGCTCGACGAGATTTTCATAAAGCGGTCTCTTAACATCCCTGAAACTCCCGCCCCCCTTCTCTCACTTATCCAAACCAGTATTCCCTTCTGGTTCTTCGATAGCTGCGATGACGTATAAGGCTAACGAGACGTAGGGTTGTCGTTAGGCTGAAGTTCACAAATAGAAAATGTAATGTATCGTTAATTTTTTCTTATTAACGTGTTTTGTAGATTTTTACAATAATCTCTTGTAAATGTTAAAAAGAATATTATGAGAATTTAACGAAATTGCATATTACGGCAAAAATAAGAAAATTCGTTAGCATATGCATGAGGTCATGTAAATCTGAGTATTAAGCAATTTTTAATAAATGAGCTTTCCCTCTTCTTCCTGCTTAAATATTCAGAAGCTGCCGGTTTTTTTTTAGAAGCTGTTGGCCCTAATACTTCGTAAGATGGCATCTTGGTGTGTTTATTTTCGATTATCGGCGGGAGCCGAAGATGGAGAGTGCTTTTGGGGAGCTTACGCGGAAATTGTTTACCGTCAAAGTATAAGGAGGGGAACGGCTAACAGAACAGAAAATAACCACTGTTGCACGTAATTACTTTTTACGAGATATTGTTCGTTCCAATAAACGAGATGAGTAGCTGAAAAATTGTCTAACTTCTTTTATAACGTATATAACTTTTAATATTTTACGTTGTTGGCAATATCGTGTGACTTAATAATCTGTTTTGACGTGCACGTTGGTATTTCTATTTTGAATATAGCAAGACATGGTTATTGGATAAAAAATTTATATTGAAAAGTAGGACGCTACTCTGGAACCTGAAGTCAGAAGTTAAATTAAATTTAAATCTGCAAAATAAAACTGACTAAGAAATAAAATCGAGGTTTTTGTTAATTTATTTATAAACGTTACATGTCATAATTACAAACCTACCATAATTGAACTATTTTGGAAAAAAATGACGTTGATTATTCAATTTTAATAATTATTTGATTGAAATGTCAAGATTAGATAACCAAACGGACTAATTTAAAAATAATTCGCTTATGTTAAACGTAATCGCTGCCTCGATTTTTATGTTCCGAAGTCAAGCCTTTTTTAAAGCTCCTAAAACCGCTCTTTACAACCCCAAACTCTCGAAAGAACAAACACGCACGTCTCTGGCAAGCACCGTCTCTCCAGCTGGCTTTATCAGCGACCAGACAATATCGCTTGCTTGGTCTTTCTCAGGCGGGGTGTCCCTGACCAGCATGAAATCGATATATACGCGGATAGTTGCCGCGTTTGGAAATTTTCAATTTAAAACTTTTAACGCCCTGTAGCCACCTCCTCCCCTCTTCTTTCTCGACCCCCCCCCCCACCCGGGACGACGCTACGCTAGCTCGTAGAGTTCCTCGGACAAAGTTGCAGCCTGCACAGCCGCGCAAGCACAAGCCACCGTTCCGACGATAACGACCCAAATTTTCATTCCCTTTCCCTCGCCGCACCTCGCTCGTGCTCTTTTGTCCTATAATGCCTGGCTACTTTTTTCCGGTTTGCGTACACCCTGCTGTCGCCGGACGCTCTAAGCGTATTGGTGATCCTTGCCTCGAGCATTCTTCTTCTTTTTTTTTTGTTCTTTTTTACTAGCAGCGATGAAACTTTTTGAAAATTGGAAACTTGTAAAAAGATGGGGCTCACTCTGCTGAGCTTCCTTTATGGAGTTGTAAGTTCGTAATTGGGAGCTTATTGCCGACGGAAGAGTATCGATTATACTGTTTTTCAAGTTATTAATGCAAGATATACATTGGTAATTTCGAGGTAGGGAAAATTTTGAGTCTGTGAGATTGAGTTTTTTAACGGTTTTTTTCGCTACTATGTAACTGATGAACATAATTATAATTAAACCCTTTTTATACATGAAAAATTAACGATCTTTTTCCAAACATGTAATCTGTTTATATCATAAGTATTAAACAAATACAACTGTCGCTTAGATGTTTATTTTTCATTTATATTTTTGTTATTTCGTGTCATTTGTTATCTTTTGAAAATTGGATTTTTTACATTAATTCAAAACTTTTTTCTATATTTTTAGTGTATCAAGGTAATCTGCGAAAAATATCAATTTGCGAAAAAAATTCTGAAGTATATACAGTTCTGTTTTTTAAATTGAAATTTCTTTGAAGCTCATATTAGTTTGCGTTTAGAAATTTGAAAAAAGGATACTCTTTTATAATTTAAAGAAAAAAATGAAAAAAATAACATTGCAATCTCTATCATAGCCAGCAAGGTATTATTGACATTCTTGCTTGATTAATCTAAATTTTATCAAAACGATCACTAAACTCAATTAAACGTGTACACAAAGATATACCAATGTACACAGTATGGTCTTAATGAGGTCAAATAGTAGATGACATATCATTTTCAACATGAAGATCTCATGTTTTAAATGTGATCTAAATGATCGTGTACAGCATAGGTATACTTTGAAAAAAATTGCATTAAATAATTGTTACATTAACAAGTAACAAAAGAAATAAAAGAACGAATTGAAAAAAAAATTATTTTTAGTTCAATTAAAATTTTCTAATAAAATAAATTTCATTGTATTTTGTTTAAATATTTTCTTTTCAAAAGATCTGGAATCTCCAGTTTTACGCCAAACTTTACGTTTATTACCATAACATTTAAGTACGTTGTAATCATCACTTTTTAGATGACTTAGTAATTTTCAATTTAATGTTAATTGCATGCAATTGCCGTATTTGCAGAAGTGTATTGCTTATACCGCAATGTAACATTTTGGATCAACAATTACAGCGGTTATAATTACAAGCAAAGAGACTAATGCAAATACATGATAATAATTAACGTTATGTTTGGATTTGACGTGCACATACATAATTAAATTGTTTGTCAACACGTTCAGATGTATTTTTATCGCTATTTTCTCAATAAATCTAACCTCAATAAATTATTACAGATTTCGAGCAGTCACTTGTTATTCCTGAGCATTTGCGGACAGTTGGCAAAATTTAGTCAATCTTCGCGGTTAGGGTGAGCACTTAAACGCGTTGGTCGGGCGCGTTGTGATTGCAGCCCCGGCTAAATGCCGTCGCAAGCTAAAAGCAAATGGTAGTCACTTTCACTTACCGCTCGATCGCCGAGATTGCGAACCTTGCAGTGCAAGTGCGCCGTCTGGCCAACGGTCGTCGTCGTGTCGCGCTTCGTCGCGTTGTCAAAGTACGGCGCGTTGTACGACTGGTCCCAGTAGGACGAGGGGTGATGCTCGACCACCGAGCCGCCTCCGCTGCTTCCGCTCTTCGGTGAGCATTCTGTAAACATTACGAAAGATTGCTTTTGTTATTATTTTTTACAGTTTATTCTTTTAAGTTTGTATATGTTGTTGAAATGACAAAATTTCCATTGCAATATAAAAATTTTAAAATTACAAACAAACAGCTTGAACAATATTTTTTATTTTGCTAAATTGTGGAGGGAAAATAAATCTTGTTAATGAGATTTCAGAGAAACCTTCTTATGTATTGCGTGAAAAAGGTTTTTCCAACTATTGTTTATTCGAGCGTATGTTATAGACAATTTTGTTGGCGCTGTTTGATACAATCATATTAATTTATGCAACGCTACTATCATTATTTCCTGTCTTCTACGTCATGGGTTTTCAACGTCGAGAAGCAGAGATTCATCTTGGCTTGTTATCTGTACAACATTGATCTATTAGACAACTGATTTATCATTTTAATCTGACATTGATAAATGTCCTTAATTCAATCGTTAAAACCCTAGCTTTCCTACCATAAGCTTTATATGTACATAACAAATACGTTAATTTGCCTTTTTTTTCATGTCGCGCAAAAACATGATGAATCTGAATTAGATTAATAGATCTTTCTCAAAGAAGAGCGATTGAATGCTCATCTACAAAAGAATCGGATTTGTTTTCTGAGTTTTCTTGATAAAGTATCAAACTTTATCCGTGTTATCGGCGGTTTCCATTATCTTGTAACATTATCTGTAACGTCTTTGATACTTTTAATTCATTTTTTTTTTCATGAAAAATCAAAAAGTTATAAAGGTAATTAAAAAGTTACCCCAAAATCAATAATCTTTCCATGTTTGTTTCAAAATTTGCAGTACCTACACCACGTGTCTGTAAGGATAACAAGCCTAGTCAACAAATCATTGAAGGTAGCGTTAAATTCTAATTATGCTATGACGTAGGATTGCAAGCTCTGGCAACACCAACACGTCCTGGTTGGCGTAGTTCCGTCTGGCACTGACCGCGAAATCGCATGTACCTTGTCAACGATAGATTTGTCGATAGGGCGCGACGTGGACATTAGGAAAATGAGACGAGCAAGTGTACGGATTGTAGTATCGAACTAGCGTCGAAAATTCAGAGAGAGAGTGGAGAACGTGCTCTCGCGGCCAATTGGCGATTAGTACAGAATTGACGGGTAGTACTTGCCTACACGGAGCTCGCGTACTGCGCCAGCTTGCTGATAGAGTCGCCGCTTGGATACTGTTTTCGAGCTGTTTACTTAAATGCTCTCCACCTTTCCCTCACCCCCCCCCCCCCTGACACGCCAATTTGATTGGCTGGAACGATGATTATGCGTTTGTTTTACAGAATCAGCTAATTTAACGGTCCGTATCTTAATTAGCAGTGTTGAATATTTCAGGCGTATTATTTGCGTTGCACGGATAACGCGAGGACGAAATTTCCGAATAGATTGATTTTGCCATAAAATTTGCGAAAAGTCATTTTCCGAATGATCTTTTAGTTCTGCTCGATAAATTAATGTTAAATCAGTAGCAGCTCGTAAAAAATATTGTATCATTCAAATAAATAATTATTGTTCGTATTTTATAGCCTGCTGATGACCAATGAATTAGTCTTCGAAAAATAGATGACTATTGGGAAAGTACGAATTCAGCTCCGTAAATTTAAACTTACTTTCTTATACTTATCCATAATGAACGAACTTACGATCTAGTACTTCTTAAAAAAAGTAAAAGTTATAACCTGACACCTTATGAATTTTGGTAAATTAATCTGATATTTGCAGAAGGTTCTGGCTATCGAAAAATGAAATTGACCATTTAGGCATTTATTTCTCTGCAAAGTTGCAAAGTTTCTCAATAAATTATGTATAGTAATAAAGGGCAAAAATTTTATTCCATTAATCGTATCCTATGAAAGTTAAATTACAACCCCAAAAGTTTTTTAACCACTTGTTTTTTGTTTGTTTATTTAACTGCATCCAACTAAGCATAGGCTAAATTTACTAAAAATTTAATTTAAATAAATTAATTAGTATTAAAAATCAGTTTAATTATTTTGAAATTTTCGCTTCGTTTGATAATAAAATGCACAATGATTGAAAAGTGAAGCAATAACACATATTCCAATAAAATTGAAAAATTTTTGGACACTATCTGTAAAATTGATAAGTTTTTTGCAGAACAGCGCTATCGGGACAGTGTCTGCGATTTTCGTGCGCTCCAAAGGTAATCAGAGAGGACGTTGGTAAAAACTTCGACCAGCAAAACAGACCGATGGAGCTGATGAAATTTTGCAAGTTTTTCTATTTCTCAACCATCCCGACTTGATAAACCAGACGTGAAAAGTTGATTTGTGGATGTTCTATTATAAATATCCTCTCATGAATTCGGAATAGGCTGCTGATTTATTGAACAAACGCGGTAATTAAATCCTATATGGATATATATATATATATATATATATATATATATATATATATTATTTTTAAAAAATTCACGCAGTAGTTTCGTTTCTTTGCTTCGCTCAAAGAAAATGTTTTCTTGGATAATTCGCAATCCCGCTTCTGCATTTCAATGCATTCTAGAAGTCCTTTGTATCACAGAGATTCAAAATTATATTGACTTGGAGAAAGAAGTTGCAGGCGGATAAAAGCAATATTTTCTGATAAAGTTTCTTCTTTTTATTTTGTAATCATTTTTAACAATACTGCTTCCTAATGCTTTTGAAGTTGAAATTTTGCTTTTTACTTTTGAAAAAGATAACTGATAGAGGATACTATTACCTTTATACTAAATTTATTTTAAAAACTCAATGAATATTTCTTTCAGTTTTGAGCCTTTTTTATCGCACCTGCGAACAGGATTGACTCGAATGTATGCTTTTTAACCTCCGTATCAGTTTTTAAGAACGTAATTGAATATCGAATTTCTTTATCTTTCAAAATATCACATTCCATAAATACAACGTCTTTAAAATGTATCTCCTGTCTTCAATCATGCTTCCAATCTCTATTTCTATCAAAAACCTCGCCCATCTTCCTTTTTTTCATACCTGTCCCATATACAGAATGCATTTCTTCGTAGCGCTATGCTTATTGCCGGTGCGCATTAACCCCTCAGCACTCACGCGCATACCCCACCCCTGTTCAATTCTTTCTTCTACGATTTTGCCATTTAGAGTCGTCCAAGCGGAAGCTTTACGCTTCCGACTCTAAATGACAGCTCGTCCCACTTGCGATTTCCAGTTAGGACCGCCCATTTCTTCGCCAAGTTTTCTCGTTTTTTTTTTATTTTTTCTTCCTTCTTGGTGCCTAAGTTTTTTAAAGGAAAAACCCGATGTGCGTCAATTAAATTTTGAAAAGAGCAGCTTGAATTCGGTATTTGGACGAGGAATCCGAGATACTTCTGTGTTTTTGAGCCTGTAAAAGGCTTTGAGAGCTCTTAATTAAGTTCTCAATTTTGTTCTTCTTTTTTGATATTAGATTTAAATAAAGTTATCTACTTGCTAGACTTAATTCTCAGTATATTATTTGAAGTCTAGCTATCAATTGTTTTTTGTGTATTTTTTTTAAGGGACGGATAAAAACGCTGAATAAACGGTCGCTTATTTATTTCGTTTCTTCATCGTAGAAATCTTGTTGCTAATAAAAATACGCATATTTCACGCGAAAAAAATATTTGATTTAAAGCAGCTTTGGTAAATTCTGCAAAGAAAAAAAAATGATATTTAATATAAAATTTAGTGAAGTAAAAAAAAAACAATCGTGAAAGAAAAGAAAAGAAAAAGATAAATTCATTTACCGTAACAAAGTGAAAAAAGTTCACTCGGCCAAAGCATCACGTTTCAAATATAAATCTCCGCATACATATATACAGCAGCCAAGGTGCTTACTGTATAAATGGTTATTGTCTCGCGTGTGCTCTTTAACAAAACTTTTTATCCATGCCGCTCTTTCAGCTAAATCCTCCTAATTTTTTAATTTGCAATTCCCGGCCTCTAAGAGTTTGTGTGCGTTTGCACTTAACGCTCGGGCGAATACAAGCTGAATAAATTTAGCCGAGAGTGAAAAAACCCAGGGGTTTTATTTACATTTTGCGCCTTTCATCAGACTCTGCTGCTGCTGCTTCTGCTGCCAGTGCTGTAATCAACGGGAAAGCGCCTTGTCACAGCGTCTA
Source organism: Anagyrus pseudococci (assembly GCA_030522585.1). NCBI lineage: Eukaryota > Metazoa > Arthropoda > Insecta > Hymenoptera > Encyrtidae > Anagyrus > Anagyrus pseudococci. Next base: position 16,062 of record JAPYYQ010000187.1, on the reverse strand, counting down.
TTCAGCCAGCGACGCGGCAGCATTTCTCACGCTTTTCAAAGCATCAGTGCCACATTTTTCACGCGTACACATTTCGAAAAACCTCGTCTCGCCCCAGCGGCCAAGGAATAAGGCTAAGAGCGAGTGCTCGCGCGAATTTTCCCCCGCCAAAATCAATACCCTGACGCACTGCACGTGCACGCGCGCCCCTGAGAGTAAAAGAGAGAGAGAGAGAGAGAGAGAGAGAGAGAGAGAAAGCTCGGGCCGTCAAGGAGCGGCTCCGTTGATAAGGGGGCACGGGGAAAAAGTCGCCTGCATAATGCAACAAAGATTATATCGGCCAGAGAACGCAAGCGAGTCGACGCCACCCGGCCTACACGCGAGAGAGCCGATATCGTGATCGACGTCGCCGTAAATTTCGGGTCCACGAGTCTGCTCTCGGCTCCCCTGCGGCCTTTCCCTCTCGCGCATTCGTCCCGCCGGCTGGTATTTATCAACAGTTTAAGCAACACCGCGAGCAACCCCGCTTCTTTCTCTTTCGCAGCGCGAGGCTCGCCCGTTTTTGCCGCGGTGGCCTCTCGCGCCGAGGAATGCAGCAGCAGGCGACACTGAATAAATCTTTGCTCTCCCTCTCTCGCGCGGGATCTCTCCTGCGTCTGTTCTCAGCCGCAAAGTGCTGCTGGGAGAGGGAGAGAGCACCTTACTATGGGGAGATAGACGCGCGTGAGGGACGCAAGATGCTCGAGGCGCGAATAAAATTTTCATTCGCCTGCCGAGAGAGCTCTCTTGCTTCCATAATGCCTGGGAGTTACATACGGCATGATGCGGGCTTAAGTGAGTAATGGCCTTGCGAGGAAGTGCGCCCGAGCGGACCAGTTAGACGCGCACACCGGGCTAGATATGCAGGACGAGGTAACGAGGCTTAATTGCGAGATCTCAGAGACAATGGATTTCGCTCGTGCAGCTGAAAGGTTAAGACGCTGCGGGATTTTGGTAAGCCGAATCCGAGCCTACCTGGATAATCATCGTTCCTACTATTATGATTTTTTTTATTTTTCTGGTTTTTTTTATCTTTAAATATCTTGAATGCAATTAAAGAGACTTTTATCATAACGAACTAATTTTATACATCACCGTCGAGGTATAATATTATCAGTGTAGGTTAAGAGACTTGCCGTTATAAACCTGACCTATATCGCATTATTCATGAGACAACATAAAAGAAAATAAAAATAAAGTTTAGATTAAAAATCTTTCCCTCTAAATTTATCACAATAAACGACTATAATAAATTTAGCAAACCCATCGCCTATAACGTTTTAATAAAAGTTTAATGAAATTTATCTTTCCCATTTTCATTTATATTCCAATCGCTAAACGTATCCTCACATTGATCCGCACACTCGATAATCTTTTTAGCTTGCAGTTCGGAGATAAGATACGTGCACCGAAATACGAAACGAGCTTCTTTCATAATTTATCAACAGTTCAGCAGCAAATCAACAGGTTGTTCAACGAATGAATATCTTTTGCTAAGTCGGTATTAAGTTGTCTCACTTTTATTATAATAAATCATACGCATTCCTCTTCATACGATTAGCATAAACATTTTTCATGCTATTCAGCTCTGAATTATTTAGCTGATATAGTGGCGGCAAACACAAAGTTTGCCGGCTGTTTTTCCATTCATTTTCCTCTATGCACTTTAATTTTTTCAAAAATTTACCGCTGTAGAAGTGGAATGAGCATTCAAGGCAGTTGTTATAGAAACTAGAATTTCGGAAAATTGAAAAGCTCGTTTTCACGCGCTGAAGACAGGATAAAAAATCAAAATTTTTCTAGCCGAGCTTGAACGACGACGAATTTTTGACGCAGGCAATTCAAAGCTTGCTGGGCGAACAAGCTCGATTTATCTTGACGAGGCTCGCGCTCAAGGGCATTATTTTCCGAGAGCTCGACGTCATTGATGAAGGGCGAAGAAGGGAAGCAGGCGCAAAGAAAGACGAGCTAAAAGACGAGAGAAAGAGAAATAGGGCAGGAGGGGTGGGAGGCTGCGAGAGGGGGCTTGAACTGCTCTCGGCGCAGCTGTAAAGGTGACGCCGATATCGAATCGGCATTCTTTTTCTCCTTTTTCAACGTCTCCCCCGCTCTCGTCTACTCGTCCCTTTCTGCCGGCTGTACTTTTTACCCTCGGCCCCTCCCATTCGCGGCATTTCAAGTGCCCGGCTTCGTTTATCTCTTTCGCCCCATAATCTTTCTATTTTTCTCGCACTTCTCGAGAACATCAGCAACAGCAGAAGCAGTAGTGTAGGTGCAAGAGGAGAAGGAGGAGGAGGAGGGACGAAGTATAGGTGGTGGGTAAGCGGGCCAAGAGAGTGAACGAGGAAACTTTTCCAATTTCTTCTCCCAATTCAAACGCAGCAGCGGTAAAGCTTGTAGCGCTTGTGCTTGCGCCTCGTAGATCGCGAAATAGCGGACAGAAAGGCTATATAGCTTTATATAGCACTTGAGCGCAAGGGACGTAACTAATGTGCGACGAGGACTTAATCTGAATTGAGTTTCTCTGTGCTACGGGTTTCTTCGGCAATGCCGCCGGCACACGGTGCCGAAGAGCGGAAGAGAGACTTTAAATGAACATGCGGTCCAAGAGGTTGGCGGGAGGGGGGCTGATGATGTTAAGGAATTTGCCTTGATGAGTTGGGGGAAAAGGATAAAAAACTCGAGATGTGCAAAGCCTTTTATTTTTAGAAATATGCTTGCCTTCTATTCCAAGAGAAGAGAACAATCGTATTACTTCCTTTACGCGAACTAAATAGTATTTCCAAGAAATGAAAGGAAAAGCTAAAAAAGAAATAAAATACTACAAGTTCAAAAGAAAGTCATTATTTCCCAATAATCGACGAGCTTTACCGAACCATCAATAGCAGCCAACAAATTCCCAGCCGTTAAACTTCAATTAGCGATCTGTAGTTCTCCGATCGACTATACCAAAAGCTCGATCCAGACTTGCCACACAGTTGGTAGAATACGTCTTGGCCAGCCGCAGATGGCAAACCACAGAAACGGAGCGCAGCGTTTATAAGAGAATCGCTGGGGCTTGCTGCCGAAGAAGCCCAGAGCAGTGGGGGGGGGGGAGGATGGCGGGTGTAAATCCACGGCTCTGGATGATGTATAATTCGAGAGAAATTCGCATTCCGATGTTATTAACGAGCGAACGGTCCGGCAGAATTCTCGCTTCGACCGTCGGAAGAAGAAGAAGCTGGTGGCGAGTGGGAGAGAGAGCGAGAGCTCCCGTTATGACAATGACGAATAGTGCGCCTCTCGTACTGGGGATTAGGTGCGAGAGAAGAGCTCGAGCGAGACGGACGATCGGCTTACGGTTTGGCTCTTTGACGAGCCCTCGGCCGTTATTAATGGCGACCAACAGACGGAACGCAAGCTTCGTCCGATCGCGTCTTATACTCCAGCCCGTCTGACTCTTGCACTCGCTTGAATTTCGGGCGCGCTCCTTTGTCTTGGCTCTGCTCCACGTGTTTTGTCCGCTATTTCGCCCGCTCTTCGCCAATTCGCATTCTCCGCCGTGGCTATTTTTACTTCCCCCTCTTCTTTTTTCTCTGCCCGCTCCCTCATCTCTCTCTCTCTCTCTCTCTCTCTCTCTCTCTCTCTCTCTCTCTCTCTCTCTCTCTCTCGGTTCTACAATGGATTCGATGATTTATGTTTCGTGGACTTTTTTGAAAACTGCAAATCCGGGAATTTTCATGCCTGTCTTGCAGAAATTTAAGCCGCAAAGCGTGTGTCTCTCGACCTGGGCGATCAATCAAGAATTGAATTAAAAAGTGAGCGCAAGGATTGGGTAGGTTATACACGCGATTTCTAATCTCAGGTGGTATTTAAAGACTCGAGAATCGAATTCTCGGTGACACTGCAATCAGCGGGGCCATCAATTTGAACCTTAAGTGCGATCAACTTTAAACGCACCATCATGTTTTACATACACAAGCATCGCGCAAAAAAATAGCGAGACGTGGTGGGGAGAGAGAGAGAGAGAGAGAGAGAGAGAGAGAGAGAGAGAGAGAGAGGGCGGGTCTTAGTAGGAAAACGCCGGTTTTCAAGGATCTAAATACACCGACGGCGTGCTTATCGCGTCATCTTTAAACAAAGTCGCTCGTCTGATACACCACTCTGGTGGTAAGAAAGAAGGAGAGAGAGAGAGAGGAAAAAAAAGGAAAGGGGGAAGTCACTTTTCAAAGAGACCAGGCTGAGAGATCCATTAATCTTTCTCGCCGTCTCCTCGAGACTCGCGCCGCCATTTCACCCACACCCCTGCACCTTCTGTCTTATTCTCTCTCTTTCTCTCTCTATCTCTCGTGCGCTGTAATCCTTTGATCGGGGACTACGTGCACCTGCGAGCCGGCGAGCTTTTCAGAGACCGTCCGATGAATTTTATAGTGTCTAGCGTAATTGCGCGCATCTCATACTACCATCCGGCTCCAGCAGCTTACACGCCCGGTTGAGCGTAGGTGCGAGAGTTTTAATGCACCGACGTTAATGAGCTTGCGGCGAGGAGGGCTGTACGGGACATTATTCTTACGATTTTTTAAATCTTTTTTTCAAGCGATTTCAAGCTTAAAGCTAAAAGTTTTTGTCGTTTTAGAGGTTTATTTTAGAATACGGCCAGGTCGTACAGATTTTCTATTAATATGCTACTTGAATACTCGTTTATTTTAGCTTGCATGCCGATGATAAAGTAATTTTTTTTTAATACACGCTTTATTTTACTGATAAGATGGTAGTATAAATATACATCAATAAAATGTTTTATAAAAATTTCCATCAAATAACATCATATGAATGAATGAATGAAAAATTATATTCCGTAAACATTATGGATATTAAAGCAAATAAACAATATCGTGAGAAAGTTTATTTGAATTTCGTCCATATTATGAGAATTAATGAAAATTTGTGCAAAAAAACATTTAATATCTATTTAATGCAGAATTTACAAAATTACATTCATATTGATAAATAATTATAGTACATGCATGTAAAGAATAAAAGTTATTCCATTAAAATTTTATTTTTCTTCCTCGTAAATATTTAGTGTAACAGACTATACGGTTGATCTTTTATCTAATTATTAATGTATATTGTTACAACTAATACGCACCTTGTGTCCTACACAATTTAAAATAAATTAATGCTTTTGTAAGATTAATGAACGTCGCAAATTAAATGCACTAGTTTTATACAGTTGCACGGTTTAATATTTTATTATTACTATTATTGCCATTATCCGAGAAAATTTGCAATCGTACATCTTTTCGTAAAATTTTTCAGCTACATCAATTTCCCGGTTGAAAAATAAATTGTAGCTCTTTATCTAAAAGTACGTAATTTGCAGAAATAGCTCAGCTTGGAAATAAATTGCCTCGTTATAATAATGTACTTTTTCAAAGATAAGAGCAACAGTATTGTCCAACAATTCATTTTATTCAAGTGACTTCGCGTATAAACGCGTTCATACGTGAATTTCAGAAGGTACAATATCCCTTCCCCCCCTTTTTTTAACGCGCAATTAATTTTCAACTTTCGAAAGATTTCGCGTCATTAGCCCCGCCAAGTTGCATTACTCAACGAATTCAGGCCCAATTATATTCAAACAGTCCTGGACTGTTAAAAACGAATAGCCAGGCCGCAGTTCTCTATCGTTCTCATCTCGGGAGTCCGCGCGCGCTAGTTTCGCGTAATGTCTAAATCAGTGGCAGGTAAAATTACAGCGCACCAGGCTGCTCTACCCGCTCTCGCCCCCCGTCCGTTTTATTCCACCAGTAAAACTCGGCTTCCCGTTTATTACGTATCCATTAGACAGTTTGATCCTGGAAGCACAATCAATCTCAGCTGGGAGAGCTGTTGAATTTTGCAAAACCGCGTCGCGTGCGAGGGATCGTTAGCCGGCCACCGCGACACACGAGAGGCTCTCGTTACCCGGTCCGTCCCCTCTCTCCACCCGTCCGATATCGGCTCGAAAAATTACCCGACGACCATATGGCCGATCACTTCTCAACGGCCCCGAAACGTCACTCGGATGGACTTGCAAGTACAGAGAAGCTCGTGCTAATGCTCTCGCTCGATCTAGCGCCGATGAAAAAATAAAAAAAGTCGGGCACACGCGCGCGCGCGTCTTGTTACGCGTTTCACAAAGATAGCCTCTGGCTTCGCCAGATTGTGGACTGGGAGGCGAGAAGCGAGAGCTGGAGGGGAGGTAGGCTATATGGGAGGCGCTTTATCATCGGTCGACGCGCGATTTACACTTTTCTTTTCGCGCGCGAGAGCCAGAAATTTATTGGGGGAATTCCGCAGCTCCCGCCATGTGTTATGTTCTTGCTATCTGCTACGGGCGCGTAGCTCTCTCGGAGTCTTTTTTGCCAGCGGGCGCCGTTCGAGTGAGCCAGAGAGAAAGAGGGATAGGGAATGTCCTTTTGCGTGTTAAAGAAATATTGGATCTACGTGCGATGGATGTTTGTTTGCCCGATTAAATGACTTAAAACGGGTCTGTAGCTGAACTGCTTTTCTCTCCCACTCTCTCTCTCTCTCCCTTTTCTTGTTTTATCGAATGCCCATGAATTTTATTAGGTGCGCGCTGATAAAATAGTTTGGCTTAAATACAAATAAAGTGATTTATCGATTAAATAGTTGCGTTAAAGTTGTTTCCTTTAAAGGTTCATCTTATTTTAAACATTTGTGGATATGTATCATCAGTCACGTGCCTGTGCCAAGTTCAAACGCGCAACGTATACCTTTCGACGTCGCATTGATCATTGTTAGAGCAGACTTTGTAGAAAAAAAAGGTTTACCTTGAAATTCAATTGAAAAATAAAAAGGTATAAAAAGATCCGGTCGCACCGAGGGATTTTGAAAGAAACGTGAAAGGCGCAAAAAAAAGTAGGGTCCAAGCTTCGGGAAACTGCCGGCGAGTTTTAACAAAAATTTGAAAATCAGTAGTACTCGGACTGTCGACGTATGCGAGGGACAAAGAAAGGGAGAGAGTTGGCACTTTGATATTCACAGCACGAATAAAGAAATGGGAAGTAAAAAGAGGAGCGAACATGAGATAGAAAGAAAGGCAGAAAGAAAAGAGAGAGAGAAGACTGTCAGGGGCAAGCGTTCGGTCAATTATAAGTTGCTTCGGAACGTGCCGTGCCTGCTAAAAGAGGCGGGAGCGGAGGGGGGGGGGGGAGCTGTGAGACCAGTGCGCAAAAGATTCTGGGGTTCGCGCAGGGGGGTGCAGAGTTTTTTTAAGGTCCCGCAGGCTCGAGGATAACCGAAGTAGGTAGCCCAGTCATAGGCGAACTGGGAAGAGCTCCAGGACGATCGGTGAATTTACGACGAAGGTGCGGAAGAAGAAGCAGAGCTATGCGAGGGGGGAAAGGGGGGGTGAGAGGGACTCGGCCGAAAGAGGAAGAGGAACTCGCTGCGCTGCTGGCGGATGAAAAACGGGGGGTATAACTCCGCGCTCGGAAGAGTCGGGGGCGAGAGGGAGCGGGAGAGTTACGCCGGAGAATCCGCTAGCTGAAACAATGCAATCCTTATACCCCGAGATAGAGAGAGACAGAGAGAGAGAGAGAGAGGAGAGTTGGGGAAAGATGGGGTAGGAGAGGGGAGGGCGAGTTAGAGACCTCATCGCCCAAAGTCCTTTTCACGGGCAGCTAAAATACGACTACGTGGCTGCGCTAGGAGAGGAGGGATATTCGTTTCGGCCGAAATAGCAGGGATAGTAGGGACGTTTTAAGCTACTCACGACGAACGAGCGATAAGGTAAGTAGGAGCTCGCGCGCATTATATTATATTATTGCCGAGTTAGGTATGCGCGTTACGCGGGAAGCGGAGGGGTCAACGTTTTCACGAGGATTAGCGACTTTTGACGTGGGACTCTGCTGGATTAAATTCGTGCTACCCCACTTTGGCTTCAGACCCCTCTCTCTCTCTCTCTCTCTCTCTCTCTCTCTCTCTCTCTCTCTCTGCGGGTTCACTTTTTTGTCTTCCTTCTCTTTTTCATTTGGTCGCATACCTTTTTAAAGAGAAAGAGAGAGAAAGAGAGAGAGAGATTTTTTTTCATCGCACATTCGTAGTTTTTTTTTTATCCTGTTCAAACGCGATAGAAATAACCTCTCTGCTCTTTTTCAAAAGTAGTTTCTGATCTTTTATTTTCATGTCACATGGTAAGGATAAAATTTCTTTTTGACTATCGCTTTTGTTCGTTTTTATTCTGTTTTTTTTTTCTTTTACACGATAGGAAAGCACAGGGCAAAGTAATTTTTAATGTTATTTGAAATCTAGTTACGTGCTCCATTTTTAGAGATTAAATTTTTATCAATTGGCATACATGTCCTTGGATTTCAAATTGGAGATGTATGAATACAAATAATGTAGAATTTTATAAATAGCACATTTCAATAATTAACAAAACCATATCGAATATTTTACTTAACTCATTAATAACTTAGATGTTTGAAAAGCATATTCGCAATAACCTGGAGTTAATTGGTTTGTTTACTGAAATATATTCGGCAAATATATCTAATGTACATCCTAACTTGTCAAAGCCAAATCTCGATTGAAAAGCCAGATAATTTACGAAATATACGAAAGTCGGATATGAACCGAGTATTGATCGTATTTTATAAACAGATGCATAAAGCTACTTATCAAATGCTATTGATTTCGTATATGCTATATGCAATCGTGTATCTTAACTATTAAAAACATTTTTTAATTGACATTTTTATGACTTTTGATGATAAATTTTAGGTAAAAATGTTTTACTTGTATTTATAAATCTCTTAAGAAAAAAAGAGCAAGTAAATTCCGACGAAATATTTTTACTTGCTATCGTTCCTTTTCCTTCTAGGTTCTTTAAGAACGTATATATTCGAAGGCGAGAAACAGTAGGATTAACTGAACCGTAAGAGAAATGGCTGATTTAGCGCTACCAATCACTATCAGTAACGTAACAAGCGTTACGGTTTCGGCCGAAAAGCTTCGATCAATGACTTTGTTGTTAAATTTAAAGCTTTAAAAATCCAAAAAACAAATTTCTTCGTAAGCATACGGTGTATTTTGATAAAAACATAAATTACGAATATTAAATTTTTGAAATTATTTTTTTATTACTACTAGAATATATTTGTGGAGAGTGAAATCTAACCTAGTTGTTCAATTGTCGAATTCATAATCGTGCACTTATAAGCAGAATGACAATTCATTGGCGAGAAAGGAGAGCCCAGAAACCTGGTCGGCCCATAACGATTACGGTTATAATCGCCTAATTTGATCCATCTATCGTCGTTAATGAAACAAAGCGATCGTTAATAACACGCTGCAGCACGTGCTCTCTCAAATGCACAGTTGCGTGCAAGAATTATTTCAGTAATAACCAACAAACACCCACGCGCAACGTCAGCAAAAGAAGCATCGGAATCCCCGACTCTGTGCGTGTGTGTGTGTGTGTGTGGGAGAAAGAGAGGGAAAGCAAACGTGTGAGGGTGTGGGAGTTGCGAGAGAGTGGAGCTAGGCGGCCATCGATCCGCTGGTGCGGCTTCGGCTATCGGATGGTGGGCGGGGTTGGCACCGCGCGCGCGGAGGGAAAGGTGAAATCGGCCGCGCGCAGATATTTCAAGCGCAATAACGCTGGGCCCTCGGTATTACTCCGGGGCGCTGGTGGTGGCAGTGGTGGGCAGGCCCACTTCTTCCACCCACCTCGTGTATATATATATATATATATATATATATATCTCCCCCCACGTAATACATCCCCGCTGACCAATATCCCGGGAATGGACTTCGACAGATTCGCTCGTTGCGCGAGCTTCTACCCGAGAGCACCGACGCACTTTCCGCATTTCGCATAATTTCGCCAAAGAGTTATACCCACTTAACCTCAAACCCCCCCCCCCCTCCCCCCTTACGCCCCGGAAATTCAAAACGCGGAAATAGCTCCCACCACACCGCAGACTAGTCACACCGGCAAAGGAAAAGCCCGCCTCTTTCTCGCTCAATCTCTCGTTTGCCGGTAGCCTTACTCGTTCTACCAGCGCCGCCACCACCTTTTTTTCTTCTTCTTTCCCGTCGTGGTCCATGCGTCAGGCTGGCTCGGCGAACAAACTTTTTTTTTTTCATTTCTCTCCTTACGCCTGGCTACCTTTTTTTTCGGATCTCTTATCTTTGTTACGGACGAGCAGTGTTAGTGTTGTAATTATCGGGGGGTGGCCGTGCAGCAGCTTAATGAGCGAGGTCATTAAGTACTTCGAAATTTGGTCGGGGGAGCGGCGGAGGGGCGGATAGCCCGTAATCAAGTTGTTGGCGGTGGAAATACACATCCGGCGGATATCTCCGCTGAGGCGGAAAATGAATTTCGCATAGCCGCGATGACCCATTATTTTTAATTCATGCATTCAGGAATTATGGGAGGCTCGCGGTAAATGGGCATATTAATTAGTTAGATGCTAGGCTGCGGCCTGTGATCAGTAGATAGAGACTTGTGGTCAGCTTTAAATTATGATAAGCTAATAGATAATTTAAAAGTGAACGCTTTATTTTTACGCTTAATCGTTTATCTATTTATTTCTTTTCTAAATTATCGCAACCACAAATTAGTTAAAATATGTCAACTGGCGAATTAGCAATCCCTTTGTATTTAGCCCTTTAGGTTTTTTCCGTTTATTTTTTAGAGATAAAGAGAGTAAAGCTTGTTAAGCACGTCGAAATCATTGCCGACTCTTTCGCTTAGTTTCCAACTATCTCTTTTTTTTATCTTTTTCTTCATTCCGTTAAGAATACATTAAGCTCTCATTATCTTGAGCATTGTATTTTCTTTCCCATTCCCCTATACCAACCACAAACTTTGCCGCTGTTATATTTCTCAATCTCGTCGTCTTTAGAAATTTCTCCCAAGAGCTATCGTGTCACGTTTCCATTTGCCTGAAATGTAACACGTTTATTACGTGCAAATTTCCATTAATTTAGCGGACGTACTATTGTAGTTTCGAAATTGAAATTTCTCTAAAATTGAAAGCCAATGTGATAAAGAAAGGGCTTAGAGAGTAAGGATCGAATTAATTTAGTTTCCATCTCCATTCAAGTTCTTCACTTTGTTTTCGAACTATGTCTATACTTGTTCCTTGCGTTTCCAACTTCTGTCAAAGACAATTTTAACGAATTGCTCGATGCGCATCAATTTGCGGGATTTAAAAAAAAAAATAATTAAAAAATTCTTTGACATTAAATCGCTCTTTTCACTAGCGTCACTTTTCTACGTTTTTACCAAAGTCACTTGCCAGCTCGAGTCAGAAAAATCGTTAAAATTCTTCGGTTTTCCGTATAGCTTGCGGCTCAGCTGGTACTTTCGGTACATCCTCAAGCCCAGCCGCGTCAAAGCCAAAAGCCGCTAAAGGGGTGGTTCGTTTTCTCCTTGAAAACGCTGCCTCTTGCACAAGCCGCTGATATATCGAAGAGACCCTTACTGTACATTATCGCTCTGCAAAGGGTCATAGACTACGGGTCGTCATACAGCTCCTTGCCGATAGTTACCCCGCCAAAGCCCGTGAAGGTGAGAGCAGCGAAAAAAGCTGCGATACGATATTATTTCCAGGAGCTGGATAAAACGGAGAGCTGGGGCAGAACGGAGGGGAGGGGGAGAAAGTGCACGAATCGATGAATGCTATTTCAAGTTTCGCCGCGCGGAAGTTGGAGAAAGGCCGGCTTCTTGCCAGCTGCCGGGGGCTAAAGAAGGCATTTTTCATTTTTTACTTTCACCCCTACCTTTTTTTTTTATTCCCCCTCGCCTCCCCCATCTATACCCCTTTTACTGTTCTCCTTTTCGATACAGGTTATCGCACGGGCGAACGGCTTTTCTCGGTCCGTAGTCCGTTCTGGCTTGGGTACACGAGCCACGAACGCATAGCTCGCTATTCTGCTCGGCGAAGAAGACTGAACGAAATCTCGAGAGCCCTTTTGCTTCCTCCCCCCCCCCTTTTAGCCCCCGGAATTTCTTTTCTACGCCAAGAATAAGTAAGATCTCCCTGCTGAGAGTTGACCTCCTAAGCTGCACAGCTCTATCGCATCGCTACTGGTTTAACCGAAAACTTTGGCGGTTATGGCGACTAAGTGGTCGAGCGAGGCACTTTCAATTTGCCGCATCAGTTTTACTTTGGATCAAACCGATGCTCCGGGCTACTCGAGGGTATACGAGGAAAGGAGAGCCTTTGTCCTTTTTGCGTTGTGTCTCGATTGTAATGGAGCAGGCTCTTGTGAATATAAAGTGAACTTTTCTTCTTTTTGTTAATTGACTTGGATTTTCTGCTGCATTTTCGAGTGTTTTTTGTATGCGTTTGTTTTTTTTCTCCAACAAATTGACATGAGTCAAAAGTTTTCTTTTTCATAGTTTGATTGACGATTCCTCTAAAAACTATGATCTACGATATACGTACTATAGCGCGGTCTTCCTTAGTATTAAACTTTGTGTAGGTCAGTCAAAAAAAAAAAGGACTAAACTTTTCTGAAGTTTTGATTTTTTCCCTTCAAAATGAACTTGCAGCTGTTTAATGAACGTAACTTACGTCATAAAATTATCTCTTTTTCTCTAAATAACTTTTAACCTCATAAAACGAAAATTGTAATTTTGATTTATGTCAAACTAACTTTGTTCAATATCAATCTCATGTAATATAATTTATGACAGCATTACCAGAGAAAATACCAAAGTTTTACGATCAAACATTTAATATTTCGTTATTCAACCCTACTAATAACTTTATCGACATTTGTTTTTTTGCTTTTAAACGTAACTATTCCAATAATTGAATCAATCTTGAAAAATTACCGGTTACGCGAGCACCAACAGTCATTAATTCCTTAACGTTATTATTAAAATCACAAATGACGCTGTTACCTAACTAACTCGTCAACGCTGAATAAAAAAAAAGAACCTCGCAACAATTCTACCCGGCTGGTAAATATTGAAAATTTCAGTGGATTCGTTGGCTCTGAAGATTCGATCTGTCCGCAGTCATGGTTGCCGATTCCGATTACGCAAATAGCGGTATGGTCACACACTCACAGGCGCAGGAACGACAAAATTCCACGTCGACTCGGTTCGCGTTAGGCGGTCGCTGAATTATCGAACAGCTTGCTGCCAGCCTCTCACGTGATGAAAATTGCACGTGCCATGCCGCGTGCAATCCTCCCCCTCCCGTCGCCTCTTCTCCTCCCTCTCTACCGCGTGCATCGGGAGTGCGTTATGCCAACATTATAGCAGTGTTTACGTGATACGCGCAAGTGTGGCGCCCTGCCGCCTACGAGAGGCACTTTTAACCCCGCAGCAACGAGGGGTGGGAGGGAGATACGTTGCTCTAATGGTTGGCATCGAGTTTGCCGTACACGTAAATCGAAGCGGCGTTTAGAGGCAACGGGGGCCATTTTAACCTGCTTGAGGCTGTTTTACATTTAAGATGGAAGGTGCAAACGATGTAATGATGTGGTTTTAATAAATATTTGACGATGGCACTACCTGAGAGCTTTTTAGATACTGATGTGTGTACTCTTTGGATTGAAGAATCTTCAATATTTCAAGTATATTTCACATGGATATTGGCACATTATCAACGGAATGTGCATTGATAACATTTTTATAAATTCAATAGGTTACACCAGCTTGTAAGAATTATTAATGAAAATACTGTTTTTGCAGTTGGAGATTTATTTTTCTCGAAATGTTTTTATTTTTAACGATAAAATTTCATATAGAAATAATATGAATATGCAAGACGTATTTTTGCATGATTTACCTAATGTATTTGTATTGATAACAAACCGACGATTAATTATTCATTTGGTATCTACAATTCGAAGAACTGAACAATCCTTTAATTTATACAATTCAGTATTATATAAAATTTCTTTATGTTGAATAATTCATGTTTATTTTTTAAGCGATTAATAAACAAAATATTGTACAAAATATAATCCTATTCGAGATGTTATTTGGTAGAGTAAATATTGTCATGTTACAGGTCGCGAAAATAAGACAGTTAACATCATAAATAACAGTTAATATCTGGAATGACAAACATTTTCTGATATCTTGTATTTTTATTTATAAAAATGTGTGACATGGTTATTTTTGTTCAAGTATTTTTGTTTTATTCCTTCGTTCAATCAATCAATCGAAAATTTTCAGGAAGTAACAGTATTAACAGAATCACCAAACATAAATTGGGTCTGCTTTGATAATTGCCCCGATAAAGTCGCTCCCACAATACATTTCTAGATTTATCTACGATAAAAGGAAACACGCGATCAGCTAATTCGTTTCGACACTTTACTTAACCCAAGACGTGAGTGTATCAGCAGAGAAAAGAAATCAAATAAATTTCTTAAAAATTTGTTCAGCGAGTAACCGAAAGCGAATGAGAGTGTAATATTTAAAAAAATAATGAATCATCAAATAAAAGTCCAAATCAATAAAATTTCATTGGAAATCAATTCGCTATTAATCAATGAAAGACCTTGCCGTGGCAAAAATTAATTACGACAAGGCAACTTATAACTTTGACTTGTCGACCAGACCATAGAGGCCCCTCAGGACCGTAGAGCCGCAACTTCTTTTCAGTTACGCGTGGCAACGTTACTACGGATTTGATGAGCCAAGGGAGTTAAAGTTGAGCTACGACAGCGAGACCGGCGGAAGGACGGGGGAGCGGAAGTTACTGTGCGGCGCTTAAATGAATAATGGAATTGCTAATTCCTTAATATTGTTTGCAATACTGCAGCTTGAATTTAGATTGTCGAATCAGTCTTTCGAGGGCTTACATTTTCCTCGGCGACCAACCCACGCATGCGGGCTTATGTATTGAGATTTCGTTTTTCAGCATTAAAATGCCAAATTGAATTTTGTCTTTTGCTTTTGTTTACTTGTGACAACAAAGAGAAAGAGAGAGAAAGGGAGAGAGACGAAAACTCTCTCGTGGGGAGTTTTGCGATGTTCGCTATTTGCGGTGGTCGGCTCTCGGGCACGCGTGTGTGCGCAATAAATGTTCTCCGGCAAACTTTGTTACTCTGACCGAAATAATTTACAATCACGCAAATTGTCCGGCGAATGCTTGACTCAAAGTCCGCTGTCTCTTCAAAGGATAAATTTACCGCCTATCTTTTTTTAACTTTTTTTTTTTTAACCCGAATGAACTGTACCGTCTCTAAAAAGTAATTCTGCCATAATTGTCAATAGACCTCTGTAAAATGCATTTTCGCAAATGTACCCAACTTCAGTCACACGATAAAATTTAATAAACTTTCAAATTTCTCATCAACTATAATCTCTCGACCCAGCAATATTATTTTTCAATAACATAGGACTCGTACATTACAATTAATGAGAATTCAAGTTAGCAAAGTAGCTGTACTCGAACGCCAAATGAATGACGCAAGTGAAATCTCAAAAGCTTAGCAGCACGTCATCGGGAGTCCACTCGTAAAAGTCATCCTGTTTAACTATTCTTTATTCGAAGGCGTTCGAACAAGAGGCTCGGCTCCTTAGAGCCGTAGTTTCGAGAGGCGAATTTCGTTACAGAGAAGCCTCGTTATGAACGAAGGCAAGTGGGCGCGAGCCGCCTTATCCCCGTTAATAATCCGCTCTCGAAAACTGTCGAGTGCCTAGCCTGTACTAATGCTGACTTATATAATTTTCCCTCCCCCCCCCACCTTTGCTCTCCCGCCCCCTCACTACTTACGCGCGCTGTCTGGCTAAGGTCAAGTAGACCAAGTAAGTTTCCCACTTAGAGTTGTGCGCTGGGAAAAGGGCTCACGTTATCAAGACACCCCCTTCTCTTCCTCCTCTTTCCCTCTCCCACTCGTGCGTCGATCGTTTTTAATTATTCATTATTTTCGGCGAACCAAATGGGAAAACTTTTTCCGCGTTCCGCTCTATTATTTTATACACTGAGAAAAATTTCTAGTAAAAATTACAATCTACTATTGTAAAAATTGCTATATTCAAATAGCATTGCTCGGATATACTTCGAATGTTAC